>VXAX01001324.1:1033381-1243084 GCA_013399835.1 Leptocoma aspasia | reverse complement strand
TTTTTCTTCGACCGGCACCCGGGGGTCTTCGCCTATGTACTCAACTACTACCGCACGGGCAAGCTGCACTGCCCCGCGGACATCTGCGGGCCCCTCTTCGAGGAGGAGCTGACCTACTGGGGCATCGACGAGACCGACGTGGAGCCCTGCTGCTGGATGACCTATCGCCAGCACCGCGACGCCGAGGAGGCCCTTGACATCTTCGAGGCACCCGACCTGCTGACGGGCGAGCCGCCCCCCGACGGCGACGACGACGACTTGGCCGCCAAGAGACTGGGCATCGAGGACGTGGGGGCGGCCGCCGAGGGCAAGGGCGGGCGCTGGCGGCGGCTGCAGCCCCGCGTCTGGGCGCTCTTCGAGGACCCTTACTCCTCCCGTGCCGCCAGGGTAAGCGCCGCCACCGGCGCTCCCACCGGGGGCTGGGGAGGCCGAGGGGCTGCTGGGGTCCCCTGAGCAGGAGCCGGCATCACGGGGAAGCTCGCCCCGCTTGCGGTGTGCGTGCAGAAGTGATGCTTTGGTGGGCCGCTGCAAGGGGGGACATCGGTCCACGTGGGGTGGTGGTGCTTGTCCCCTGCACATCGGCAGGCAGTGTCAGGCAGCGCGGGGATCCCGCTGTGCCAGCGTCCTTCCCGTGGGAGTCTACGGGGGTGAGGTGGGAGCTGTGCCCCGAGAAGCCTGCAAGGGAGCCGTAGTCACCCCCTGGCCTGTGTGGGGGTGTGGAGGGGGCGACTCACTGGTGGACCTGTCTGTGTGTGGGTGTGAGCAGGAACAGCCCCAAGACACCCTCATCCTCCCTGAGCACCTGCATGAAGGTTTGTTTGGGGCCGGGGCAGCTGGCCTGAGATCTCGGGTTTGGGGTCAGGTGGTTACAGTGACGCAGGAGAGCGACCACAGTCCTTTCTGAGCTTTGCTCTGTCTGCACTGGTAGGTGATCCCGGTTCAACAAAGTAAATGTGACAGGGGGTCACCCTGGCTCTTGCTCCATTGATTTCTCAGGGTGACCCTGGCTGGCTCAGTGACTGAGGGACTGGGGACAAGACAGTAAGCGATCATACTGACTTTCTCTTACTTAGATAGGGATTTTAGATTTTTATGCTCACTACTTTATACTTTGATGACTTGGATTTTAGTTCTGTCTTTTCATTGCTGTGGTCAGTGGTGATGTGGGTTCACTTTCTAACTCAGAGTTTTGGAGCAAACAAATGGTGATGATTCCTTTGAGAGAAATAGGCAGTGGTGTCTCTAATTTAAGCAGAAGAACAACCAACAGCAAATCCTTCCTGCAATACAAGACAATGGACTTGTAACAGGAAATGCTTGATTATAAAACGGCAGTAAGTCTTTTGTAGCGTGTTTATGAGGATTTCCACGAAGTATTCAGAGCTAAACCTCATTCTGCATAAAGTGCGGCTGTGGTGGGTGTAATCTCCTAATCAGTTCCACTTATTCTGCTGGCAGCCTCATAGATGTGTGCATAAGTGTGTGGTTTAGAGACTTCTGGAATTGTACCCCATGGCATGATGCAGTTTCTGCCCGCTCACCCTATGAGCTTATTGAGGTAAGTTAAACAGAAAGTAAAAGTCCTCACAGTTATTACTGTCACTTGCTGAGTGCCAACGTTTTTTATGTTTTTGAAGGTTGCCTACCAGTATGTTTTCCCTCTACAGCTGACTCCAGTTGATTCTTAAATCATATTTTTAATAAAGAATGGGTTCTGAAGAAAACCTACCAGAAGTGTCTTATCTTTGCTCATCAGTTACATACCCACATCTCACATCTCAGCTGTCAGAATCCTAAAGAAAATGTGGCTGTCAGTTACCTTACAAACTAGCGTGTGTGGTGATTGCCCTGCAGGTTTTCTTTCACCTACTGTCTTGTGGAAAGTTGCTGACAGTGTCAAAACGGCAGTTTTTATGGCAGAGAATCTTCCTGCTCAACTTTGCTGGAGAACTGAGAAGTATGGAGTAAATATTAAATGGAAGATAGCAGGAGAAATAGGAAGGTAGGTGTGCTGTTGTGCCCTGGAGTTGCAGTTGGGCTTTCAGTCCAACTGTAGGTACTTGCTTTCCAAATTTTCCATCTGTACTAGGTCATCCTGAACCATTAGTGGCTTGGGTGAAGATATTTCAAGTTTGCAAAATGAATACTCTAATCAACACTATAGTAGGAAATTGCAAGATGGCAATATTAATCTCTTAGAAGATAGAGTATTCACCTTTTTATAGCTTAACTGGTTTTAAAGACTTTATTCTGATTTTAAACCTAGGCAGCCAGAATAAGGCAGTGTCAGAACCATAACAACAGCATCTAAATCTGTATTTTCATTTTCTGAAGATCTGTGCTTGATCTTTCAGGTAGGGAGGCAATGTCAAGAATTTCTGGTGGGTTTTAAAGCATTAAAGTGAATTTGTATTTTAAGGACTCGCATGCACTTAGTAAGCACTCTTGAACACAGTAATTTAAGGTGATGGTAACCTTAGTTTGGAACTGAGACATTATGTTTTTCCACACCTGAAACAAGAGCCCTTATTTTCTGAGTATTCTGGCAAATACACTCTTTTTTTTTATGTCAGCTGAGATGATGACTAATTCTAAAAACATTTGAGTGAAATCCTGGGCTTACTGAAATCAAGACAAAACTCTGTGAACATCAATCTTTGCCTCACAGTGTTAGTTACTGACTCATACACCACTTAAATTATGGTGGGGCTGCTTAGTGGTAAACTTTCCTAAGAACTATGATAATTATTTCCTTTTAGCATTACTGATTTAGGTTCACTAGTGTCTTTTTTGGGAATTATGATGCTGATAAAAATGGGATATTTTCTATTAATGAAATGATACTTAATATTTGTGATTTTCTTTATTTGAAACTGTGATCTCTAAAAATAGAAATTTATAGAAATTCAAATATAAGTTGCCATGGTAACCTCTTCGGGGATAGTGCACGCACAAGATTATTCTAGCAAGACCATCCAGTGATGTTACATAAATAGTGGAACTAGTTTGTTGACAAGAAGGTTTACTTCAGTCGAGATTCTAAAAAAATCAACTTTTAGTGCATGCAATTTGATAGTCAGGTAGCAACACCTACTAAACATGGGGCTTGTAAATACGAAATATAATCCATGTGTATATACGATTGCTTTGAAACAATGCAACACTTTCCTTTGTTTCCCAAGTTCAGCAGTTAGGTCTGGATGTTATTTCTGTCTTCATATTATCGTTTTGGATTTCATAGACCGTGAAATGAAATTAAGGAGTGCAGCCGTACTCCTTTCACCCCACATTCATTCACAAGAGGCTGTTTGGCACAATGCTGTTATGTAGATGTGGAAATCCACCAGCACAAGGTGCTGTCATGGGAGGAGGAGTGCTGGGCGACTGAATCTTCGTGCTTTGGTTTAAATGTCTCTGAAACAGACACCTAATTCTTACCTGACTAAAACATTGTTTTGTTGGTTAATATCTGTAAGTGGTTTTGGTGTCCAGCGGCTCCTCAGTGCCAGGTGCTTGTTTGCTTTAGTGAAGTGCAAAGGTACATCTAAGTAGTTTGTAAGAAAGCACAAGAGGCAATATTAAGTGATGAGTTCAAAAAGTGTCTGCAGATGTCCAGCAGGAACTGGGATGCCAGTGCTCATCTCAAATATCATATTTCAAAGTAATTACCTCTAAAGCCTTTTTACTTTTGAATAATAGTTGAAAAATGATGCTGTTTAAATAAGTAATTACTGTTTGTCATTGATTTTTCCTAAGGATTATGGATTACTCTTGTACTGAGTGCAGGAATGCAAAAATGCCTCTGAAATTCTCAAAGTTCATAGCTATATATCCTTAATATTTTGTGAAGTCTGTAAATCTGTTCCTGGATAAGGGGCAGCACCTGCCACGTGGGGTAGGTAAGGAGTGGAGGAGTCAGCATGGCCCAGGGCACTTGAGCTGGCACTGCTGTTTGCAGCAGCTGAAGGCAACTTACACAGCCCCTTTGCTATGGTTTTTATCTCTAGGAAAGATCATAATTACTTGGTTTACAAGGAAATATAAATACTAATTTGGAAGTATTTGTCGAGTTTGCTGTAAGTAAGTATTCACTGCAATGTGAATAAATCCACAACAGCCTTGCAGTCTAGGCATCAAGATACATCTTGAAAGTGTTCTTAAAAATACTGATGCCTACTTCACGGTGACATGGGGAGCTGTATTTGAGCAGTGGGTGGTATTTTTGGAGAGAAATAAAGATCCCTTCTGCTGCTTTATATGATGTTATCAGATTCCTTTCAGTGACCCATTGCATCTACACCAGCTTTGGACATTCGGTGAGGTGAAGAATCAGCTGAAATGAGTGGGATGGGAGAGGGAAAAATATGATTTTATAGATTCCCTCGAGAGGCTAAAGATACAGAAATTATGTTGGAGGACATTCTTATCAAAGATAATTTATGTCTTTATTTGGTGGCTTGCTTATGTTTTCTCCAGGTACCTAGATACATGTTTTGATACCTGTCAAGAAAGCCTTGATTTAGGAAGCCTGTCATGTACTATGGTGAATGACTGAAGTGAGTTATATTTTTAGGGCTTTGCCTGTTCTGATGCACGACAGGTTTTATTTTTGGTGGAAACAACACTGCTGCAGTAGTCTGAAATACTGTGAATGGAGTGGTGAAGGTGCATTAATCTCAGAATATATGTTTGTAGATTAATAGTGAATAGCAAAGGATTGCTTTCTTAACTGATAGAAAGCCCTTTAATACATAAATGGAATTTTTTACTCTGTCTTTTATTCAACAAGGAAAGCAGGTATATTTTATATACTACAATTCAATTATTAGTTAGGCAGATATCTGTCTGAAAATGGCACAAAGAAAATAGTTAAGGGTAATGCTTCAAAGAGGGTATTCCTTTAGTTGGCAATTAAAACACTGAATTTATTTACAAGTGGGAAAATAGTCAATTAAATTGGTGAAAAACAGCCATTTTGCTTGAGGTATTTTTACTATGGGAGCTGTGTTTTTTAAAGACACATCAAAATGTGTTCCTAATGACAAAAGTCATAATGCATTACTGTTACAGATATTCATACACTCTGTATACACTTCATGCACTCATGGGCTGACTAAATCACATTGTAAGTAATTTTTATTAATTTACTTCTGGCATGCTGGCTTTTAAAAGTCCTAATTGGAAATTCTAGCTAATACATGACGTATAATCAACTAGTTTGATCTACTCTAAGTGTAAATGGTTTCTGATGGTACTGACATCAGTGAGGTAAAATCAGCAAGATTTCTGCCTTCCTAACTTCTGCCTCTTCCTCTACAGCTGTTCTGCCTGATGCTGCTAGTGTTTCCATGGAAACAAGCCAGCTCTTCGCTTCCTCTTCCCATTGAAAACAGCCTTCTCACTGTCACTTACTCATCTGGGAAAAGGATTTTGTCATGGCTCTGACATAAATGACACTGAGATGATCTGTCCTATCATTTCAGAAATAGATGTTGTTAGGTATGTGCATGTGCATACAGCCAGATTGTCCTTCAGTGACTCTAAAATAATTTGGTTAGTGGACTTAGGCTGAATTTGCTGGTGTAACTGGAAGTGGAAATCAGCTAATTAGACACAGCCCAGTATAGTAACAGTGTGAGAACTATTTTAAATTGAGAAATCTGGCAGACAATGTTCTCTTTTTTATGTAGTTAATATAGAATGTAGTATTTGTCATGTTTGTTTACAGTGATAAAATTCTTAAATGGTTTACTTTGAGGATGAGAATTTATCCTCAAACTGATTAAGATGGTGGTGGGAGGAATAGCTCACAACTTGGGATGAGTATTGTATAGGTTTCAGTGCTACTGTCAGATGAGGAATCACGTTATCATGCACATCATGTGATGCAGTCAGAATATGAAATAAGTGATGCAAGAAAACTGGTATCTTCAAGGTCCTTTTATTCTTAAGATGTTTGATGCTTAGTCCAAAGTATATATATAATCAATACCCTGCGAAGAAATCAGCATTTTTGCTTGATTTGGTGAATTTGTGTTAAGTTATAATCAAAGAAGTTCAGAATTTAGGCAAATTCCATATCCTTGATTAATACCCTTCACTGTAGGGACTTTAATAAACTATAAGAGAAGTTTGTGTAAAATTTGCCTATCCTTCTCTCCCTCAGTGATCATTGGCAGAATGTGATTGTTCTCTTCCTACGAAGGTGCCTTGCAATTGGGGTAGAAGAATAAGAGAAGAGGAAAGGCTCTCGCTATAAATTTTTGATATTTTAATAATCTCTTATAAAAGTGATGTCCAGTAGTTTTAAGATGGAAGAAACAGGTTCTTCTCATGATCAAGTGCTTCTTTCAGCACGGGTAATTTCTCCAGAGATAGTTCCTGCTCCTACTGTGATTCAGATTCGTGGCTCATCTTAGGGAAGGACACTTTCCTTCAGTGATGACTGGATAGAGAGGGTTTATGCTCTCTATATTTAGCACCCAGTGGAGGTAGTGTGTTCCCTTTTACCTCTCTTGACTGAACTTTTCCTTAGACCTCACTTCTGTCAGCATGGTTTACGTAAACTTACTGCTTCAGTGTAAAAAGTTGTGGGGATTTCTGCAGGGTTTTGGTTGTTGGTTTTTTTTTTTAATTGTGAGTAAATTAGTTAGGCAAATAAAATACGGGTATAGTAATATTCAGAATATCAAGCTATCAGCTGTCAGTCTACTTATTGTATTTCTTATACAGTTCCTTTACATACTCTTGTTCTTTAACAAGCACACACTTTTCCAGTGTAAATCCGTAATTGCATAGGAATAAAAATTTTATTTTAAAGAAATACTAAGCAAGGCTATTGGATAATTTTATATGGAGAGGAAATAGGGGAACCATGTTCAGTCTTACTTGTGCTCTTACTTCCAAAAGCCTTCTCCCTAATGCAAGGGCTGAAACATGAAACATAATACAAGGGCTGAATATTTCACATGTCAGAAATAATTTATTCTGGTGAACAAAATATTCAATTGGGGTAATGTAGAAGGACATAGTAGTATAAATTTATCTTAGTGATATTTATCAACATGATCAAAGGGATTCAAGTTGTAGTGATGACCTGGTACATTTTTTTGCCTATAGTGGTGTACACGTGTATATGTTGATATAACTAAATGGTAATTTTGTCAGATGGTATAGAAATAGCTGTAGAGAGTGAACATGAAATCACACGTTTTTGGGGGTTTTTTGTTTTGTTCTACTAATTTGTTTAATTAACATCTTTGTTGGTATTTTATGATGACTAAAACAGTTTTGAAAGAAAAACTCCTTTTCCGTCTGTTAATCAGAACTGTTAAAAATAGAATGCCATCTAATCACATGAAACACAATTTCTTGGGATTTGTGATTTGGTTTACAGATTTCCTGGCTGAAGTGGTGGCTTGAAGCTTAAAAATCAAATTATCTAATTATGTATTATAGTAGTGTGTTGTTATTCCCCCTGCTGCTTTTAAGTTGAAAATTCTGAGATGTTGCTGTGGTTTTGGTCTTTTTACCAGTCAGTTAATTATTAAAGTAGTGTGATAATTCAGTTCTTTCTTGTTACAGACAGCCTTTTGTAGTTTCTTAGTGTTTCTAGGTGAAACTTAGATATTGGGTCTTTGATATATTCCAGCAAAACGCTGTAAACAGAGAACAGTCTCTTAGCCCAGTGCAGAATAGTGTCGTAGAGTTCATTAATATGCATGAAATATGACACGCAATATGATCTAAGCTTGTTTCTGAAATAAGTGTAGTTTTAAATAAGTATAAAGTATTTACATTTGCATTAGTGTATAGCATAGAGAATTACATTTTTCCACTTTGCCTAGTCTTTATAAAAGGGTAAGTATCCCTTGAAGATTGTGCATGTGGCTTGGATAATTTTTAGAATACCAAAGATAAAGTAGATATATAGCAATAAACTTCTTTTTAACTGTTTAATCCTTATCCTAAGAGAAATAATTCTTCTTTGGCAATGACTTTCACCCCACTAAAATGCTTGCTTTGATAAAAGCACAAGGCTATTCCAATATTAGGGATCTGATAGTACCTGGGATTTTAGAGCAACAGAAATCAAATGCTGAAACTCAGTTAATGGCAGAGAAAATTGCATTGGAGAAGTAATGAAATGTAGAAATGTAGTGGAGTTGAAAGAGGGGGCTGTGGAGCATTGCTGTGAAGTGCTGGGCACGTGTGCTTGCCATAATGCAGAGCACAGGCTGAGTTCCCAACAATTTTGCAAGGGGACTGTGTTGGTGCCTGCTGCAGCACTGAGTGAGAGTTCAACCATCCCCAACAGCACCCTGCTGCTGGTGGGCACTCTTAAGGGGTGGGGGGAATAATAAATAATGTCTTCTAGTCACATTCCTGTTGGCCTCAGTAATTTCTCAAATTGTGAACGTTCACAAAATATATTAGGCTTTTGTATGCTGTGTACTATAAGATTGAGGATAATCAAATATATAGTAATTAATATTTTATATAAATCCTATGCAATAACATAGCTTCAATGTTTTTATTATTATAGATATAAAAATTATTAAAGGAAAATGTAAAAATGTTTTTGAAATAATCAAATGTCTGAGTATACATTTTTTTCCGTTCTTAGACAATATCAAAGGAGATGTCCTCAATAGTCCTTATTTTTACATAGGTATTTAAAAATTCTCTGAACTTTTCAAGTAAGCAGTAGTCTTCATTGGCAGTTGCTAATCCTACTAATATGAATGACAATTATGTTTAATAATTGGTTTCAGGAGTATCTTCATTTTCACAGGACAATTGTTAAAAGCTGAAAGAGATAACTTCGGTATTTTTTTATTAGTATCATCAAAAGTGTTACACAGGTCTTTTTTGTGAGAAATTTTCAATATTCTAAGTTTAATACAGATATGGTTTGGAGAAGAACCTTATTTGTCTTCCTGGTTTCTGATCTCATTTGGGAAATAAATCTTCTTGCATTTGCAGTTCTATATCTGATACCTCCCATCAGATTTTCATTTGAATTTTAGGATGTAATTGATGCACAAGCACAGCTGAATTCCACCTTGAACATTCTTCCCTTCGTCTGCAAAATTATTTTTAAAAATTGTAAATAACTCAGTTGGGATGGAGTTAATGCCTTTCTACAGCTTCCTGAGAAGGGAAAGTGGAGAGGGAGGTGCTGATCTCCTGGTATCCAGTAACAGGATTTGGAAATGGTTCAAAGCTGTGTCAGAAGTTTAGGCTGGACACTAGGAACCATTTCTTTACTGAGAGGGTGGTCACACACTGGAACAGCCTTCTTAGAGAAGTGGTTAATGTCCCAAGCCTGTCAGTGCTTAAGAGGAATTTGGGCAATCCCCTTAAAACCATTCTTTAACTGTTGATTCATCTGTGGAGTGGTCAAGCATTTGGACTAGATGATTGTTGTAGGACCCTTTCAACTGAAAGAATCTATTTTATTCTAAAGAAGTAAGTTCTGGTTTTCCAACCTTACCTTCTTTCCCTTACAATGGAAAATCAAGGCCTTTTATTTAGTAATGATGGTGTTCCATATTTTCATGGTTTAAAACCAAAAGTGTATATAGTAAAAGACATACAATAAATGATATCAACATTTTTTTTTTTAGGGTAGAAATCAAACAGGGTAGGATTTCAGTGTAGGTATTGAATATTAGCTTTGCTGTATAACTCATTATCTCTTCATTATCTGGTAATACTGTATGTTAAATTGATTCAAAAACCTTAGGCATCTTAATCCTTTGGCCAATGAATTTTATTGCTGGCTGTATTAGAGACTGTTTGAATATAGTTTCATATTTGAGAATTGAGACACCTGACAGCAAGACAGAGTTATTTTCCTGATTGCCTAGGTGATATAACTGTGCAGCTTGGAAAAGAAGTGGCTGTGGTTGTCATTTGTCTCCAAAACAGGCATGTGAAACTAATAGTGCAGTGACCCATGAATGGTCAACAAAACTGGTTTGATGCATTGCAGCTACAAGGTCTCCTTGGTTAATCATTGCATTTTTTAAGTTGGTGCTTTGATAGCAGAAAAAATGAACTGGGGGAATTAAAAATGAAAATAAATATTTAATAACAGGAAAAATTATGTCTTGGGAAAAATGAGGCATTATGGACTGAAGCAAAGAACAGGTTTTCATTGTCTTGGTTTGTCACAATATAGCCAGCCAAACCTTAAAACTGGCAAAGATATTTCATGTTGCACGTGTGTTTCTTTTGACTGATGTTCACCGTTTTAAGGATGGAAGATGCTGGGTTTTTATGAACTGCAGGTTTATCTACTTAAATTTCTTGCTTCAATTGCCATTTCCTTTCTCTCTTAGTGAGATGGGAGCTCTGATCTTTCAATCTCTTCAAAATTACTTCCCTAATGACTAGGTTATGACATTTTTGAAACAGCTACGGTAAGGAGGTACAGTCTGCACCTCCATCCAGGGGCTGTGACAGCAGCAAATGTCTCTTAAAACTATCGTTGAAGGCTCTCAGAATTGGTTCTTACTTGCTTCTTCACTCTTCAGCTGCGTGGTTGCATTCAGCTTCTTGCACTGTCACTGAGCCAATGACTAGCTATTCTAGTACTTCTGAATCAATGCTCTTTCCAATGCTTTTGTATTAAAATTTCCCATTTTCCCTATGGCTTGAAGTGCAATGATAGCTATAGATACCTATCTACTGCGAATACTACTTTAGTAGCTGTGTTAGCAGTTTTCCTTTGAAAGTTAGCTTGCCTCACTTACTGAAATGAAAACTCTGCAAAATTTCAATGACTTTGTATTCTCAACAATTGAAAGACATTTAAATTTAGTGTTTGGTAGCAGAAATGTGCCCATTAGTCTCTAGAGAAGTGCAGAGGTAGTTTATGTTGGGTTTGTATTTCATTAGAGCAACCTCTCTTGCAATGCAATCCTGACAGATTTGTGAGATGAAGGCATTACTCTTTGAAAAGTTACCTGCTTTCTTCAAATATGAAGAGCTAATTTTCTAAAATGTGAAGAAATATTAAAATCCTGTTTTGTATTGCTGCTGTTTGTATGCTCCTTGCAAATAGAGATCAGGAGGTGTGTGTTAGTAATTATAATGAACAAACTTTTCAAATCTTATTTTGTTTGTTTACTGGCAAACCAATTTTAAAATAACAAGGCATTGTTACAGTTTCCTAAAAACAGGGTGAGTATTATGTTGCCTCCAGAAACCCAAGCCTTGTCTGTGGTTGGGAAAGTCTTCGAAAAAGTGGAGGCTAAAGGAAAGTGCGTGACCTAAATTTTTAATTGCAATTCTACTGTTCAGACAAGTACAGTGTGACAACTGTGTGCACTGAAGAAATGTGTAAATGGGGTGAAATGTGAGTGTGAGACAGGAGGGAGAATGTTTGGGATCTTAGTGCTTTCAGACTTCAGGTGTTCTTATCCATGTATATACAAATGTGGATGCAAGTATTTTGTGTATGTGTGTGTGTAGATGTATGTACATGCACAGACACACACATGATGATAAACAAATGATAAACACACCACATGATTTATAAACAAATTAATACATAGGTGTTTCTAGCCTGTAATTATGATAGTCAGTAAGATTTAGTTTTTTTTTGATTTCCTGATTTGTCCTTGAAGACTTTAAAGAAGAAGGCTGCATCCTAGATTTCATTATTGATTCAGTGTTCTTGCTTTTACATGTTTAATTCAGCTCCTGGCTGTAAGTTTGAGTAGAGTTTTGTGGACTGTACGAATATCTTGCTTTTTTGGACTATGATGGATCAATCTTACTAAATATGCATTTTTATTGCAATATTGGCATACAGTAATTAATCGTGTTTGATAACAGGAGTAGTGTTCCATTCTTTATAAATTTTATCTCACTAAATGTGGGAGAAGCCTGAAGGAGTTACGTAACTTAAGACATTTTCTGTGAACTGCTATCTCATCGGTGACTCTCAGGGCCGAATAAAGTTATTCTTGTTTGTCAAAACATACATTCTTTATTTTGTAAGACATTTTAAGAAAGTCATATCTCCCAGGGATGCAGTTGTCCCTTCTTCAGCTTTAGTAAGATGATATGTTAAATAAAGTCAGATTTGGCAATCATTTACATCAGGTCATGCTGATAACACACACAGTGATTTTTCAATTTTGAAGTATTACAGCCTGTTTTATTATTAATCTGTCTATTTTTTCACTTAATTTTTTTTTTTCAAAAGGAATAGAGGATCAGTTCAAGTTAAGTTCATACATCTCTGCATCTTGTGAGGATTATTGACTAATGAGAAGCATAAAACCATGAAACCACCACTTAAGCAGAGGATGCAGAATGTCATAATACAGTGAAGGCTGGAAATGGTGTAGGGATTATGTCACAATGAACTCATTTGGTCAGGCTTGGAGGGACATGTAGAGTGAAGGGGGACCAGGAACTAAAGTGCTAGCAGGGAGTTCTGGAAATCTGGGTTTATGTCTTCTGTGGTTCACCCTTGACTGCAAACTGGTAAGATGCATATGCTCTCTTACCTTAGAAAATAAAAGCAAATAAATTAAAAAACAATTAGTCCTCAAATAACAGAGTTTCTAAAAAAGAAGGAATTGTATTTTTGTTTGTGACTGTAAAATATAGTGCAAATGAGAACTTAGGTAATTTCTGAAGAAGGTTGGGGATTGTTTGCTGGTTTCTGTTCCTGAAAATTTGAGCATAACTAATTTAATGGTCCCTTTTTTCTTTTTTTTTTTCTGTTGGTTTTTTTTTTCATTCAGTGGATCTGTGGTAGAAGTAAGTGCAACTGTGTAGTAATTTGAATGTATGTAGTTGAGAGGAAATCCTCAGTATATTGATAATAGTGTTTGCAGAGCAGAGTTGGAAAAGTGTATTCAGAGAAGAAGGCTTATATCCTACACCTGAAGAATACAGAAAAAAAGAAAATTTTGACTTCAGTCAGAAAACAGTGATGATTTTGCAAACTGAGGCAAAGTCTACATGGAAGAAAACTCTTCAGTCATGTTAGCAATAGTTCCTTTGTTGGATGTAAACACAAGGAGATTGAATTAAAATCATAGAATATTAGAAAAGACCTTTAAAATCATGGGTTAAGATAGGCATTGGCACATATTGGTCTGCTATAATACTTCTTCCACAATTTTTTAAAGTAAAAAGTTTGCAGAATTTGATACTGTTCACTGAATGTCTGCAAAGACCTTTGGTATTTGGCCTGTGCAGTTAAATTCTAGCACAACGGAATGTAAAGTTTTAAAGTGAAAAACGTTGTTCAGCAGAACCAACTTTATAGTTGGTTCTGCTGTCAATTTGATCTGCAGTATATTAGAGTGATAAATATGTTGAATGAGCTCTTGTTGATTCTTGGTTGTGTTCTGTAGCTGCTTTCTAGGGGATGCATTTTATCAGATTAAAAAAAAAAAAGAGGGTAAGATTCCAAGGGCATGGCCAGTACCTACTCATCAATACTTACGGTAGCACCTAATTTTGTATTTCAGGAGCATTTGCAGTAGTTACTGAAAGCTAGTTGCTATTCTTTGCTGCTTTTTAATAGGTTAATAGTTTGTACTTAATTATATAGATCAGTATTGGCTAAGCATACAGCAGTGTTGTAATTGAGTTACTGTAAATTTTGGTATGAGATATTTTCAACAGAAATTAATCCTTAATTCTGAAATAACACCTATCTCTGTGTCCTGCTTTTCATGTACAAGAGCTCTAGCTCTAAGTTCTCCCTGTAGAGATGGGTGAATTTGTCCTATATATGGTGAATGCATTTTCCTGAGGAAGATGTGTAACATGTTGTTTAACAGTTTATTGTGAAACAAAGCCAAACGTTTTGCTTCTTGATCAGAAATGTGAATTGTTATCTAATGTGAAAGCCATGAAGAGGAAGAGCATTGCCATCAAAATTGAAGTGTTGTTTTGAAGATTCCTGGGGGCACTAATATTATGATTTTTTTTTCTCTTTTCCCTCACAAGGGGAAGCTATATTGACTTACTATATCAGGAAATACATTTTAAGGAAGCTATACTGAATTATTACAAGAAATTCAATAATAGTTTAACTGTGGTGTTTTCTGTTGGGGAAAAACAAAGCAAAACAAAACAAAACTAACATTTAGTTACATCTGGCCAAGATTTGAGGATGTGCTTAAGGCATGTGGCAGTATTGGCTGAATGAATTCCAGAAGACAGCAGTTGGCAAGCCTTGAGTCTGCTGTGATCGTGGACAGGCAAGCGATTTCTTCATTCAGTTAATTGCTTTGGAACAAACAAGATGCAGGATAAACAAGTGAGCCCAGTTTCTTTTTCTACCTGAAATGATGGCTACCTATACTTTTGACAGAGAATGGATGTATTGTGGGGATTTCTTCTGAGGCTTATGAGGTTTGAAAAGCTCTATTCTAGTGTGTTGTTAATAGCTGTGTAATACAGGGCTGGATTTCAGCATTGATGCCTAATACAGAATAATGTCAAAACTTAAACCAACATACAACATTTTACTTAGAATTCAGTGCACATTCCCAGTCAGTAAAACAACTGTAAAATATTTGTCAAGAGGACATTGATAGCAGCATAACTTCATGTCTGTCACACATGCTTTCTCCTTTGTTCATGTACTGTGCTGATGTTATGTGTTGCTCTGAATTTGGCAAAGCTGGTTCTGAACCAGGAGTTTAAGACAGGTCAGATTTCATGTTCACTATGTATCTTAAAAAAAAAAACCCAAGCCTTCCATTATAAGAGTTTAACATGAAAAAATAGTTCTGTGTATTTCTAGTTGTTGCAAATTGCTGGCATGAGTGACTAGTTTGACCCTGAAAAAGCTACGAGCTGGTAGCTATGATAATGATTTACAGTGCATTTTAAACTGAGTGTGGCACTAGTTGTTAAGAAGGCTCTCTTTAACTCCTGTGGTATTTATTAAAGTGAAAACCATAATAAATGGAAGTATTTTCAAGACTTACTTAGATAAATACTCACCTTGCTTTTCGTGAAGATTGGAGTTCATAGTACTGGTCTGTTGAGTCAAAGTTATTTGTGCTTAAAAGAAGTACTCTGCTTCCTCCATTAGTCTGGCAATCTCTGAGTCAGGAAAGGATTTCCTAGAATGTGCAGGGAATAGTGGACAAAGTGAGCATTGTCAGACTGGTAAGTTAAGCGTGCTAGAGGATGGAAGTGCACCTGTAAATTGGAAACCAATCTGAAAAAATACATTAAGATCTTGAAGAGAGAGGATCTTAGAGGAGAAATCTAATTGGGGGATACTGAAGAAAAGTGATGCATTTGAAATGGCAGTTAAATAAAAAGAAAGGTCAAGAGTGAGAAAAGGCCTGCTGAGGAGGGGTGTTTTGTTTGAAGACTATAAATTAAGTAAGGCTCCAGAAATTAGGAACTGAAATGTAGGTTGTGTTGGTTATAGTTACTTCTGGATTTCTTTTATTCTGCTGCCTAGGGAAGAAATAATACATGTTAACAGTTTTGTAGGGTGAAATATTTGCATTTATGACAGTCCTTGGGAATTCTTCAGCTGATTAGAATAAAGTATTGGTAGGGGAAGAGAAATGAGAAGGGCAGGAAGAAGCCTCAGTGTCCATTTGTACAAAACTACAGTCTTAGGTTTAATTAAACGGTTGTTTTTTTTACTTTTGAAAAGCAATATATTAAATCTTCAAGTTTACCATGTATCTCTCTGAAGATTTATCTGAATGGCAAGACTTCTGTGTACCTCTGTAAGCTTTAGAATGGGATCCTGTACATGCATTTGCTTTTTATTTTCTGGAGAGTCCATAGCTCACAATCCTGATGCTGTGTCTATTAAACATGCTGCCTGTTGTGCAGTATCTGTAGCTTTTTAGATAAGAGATTTTGAAGTTAAATATGTGACATATGTGGCATTGAGGTGTAACTGTGTTAGATAAACCATCTTTAAGTTAAGTGTGTACCTGTATGTAGCAATATTAAGAATATTATTTAAATGGTGAATTTCAAGAAAACTGAACACTGAGTTGTTTTTTATTTCAGTTCACAGGAAAGTAAAAAATAGGTCATGTAGGAAGAAGAAAGGCTAGTAAGATAAATGTTTAATATTTGAAATTCAGGAAAACCACTAAATGGCATAGAGTTTTATTTTTAATATCAAGCTCATTAGTTTTTACAAAATGGCCTTGAATAAAATTATCCTAAAGGGACTGTCTTATACATTCTGAGCTGATATACTCAAATGAAGGCTTTTTCTCCATCTCACAGCCTATTTTCAGGGCTGTTGTTGAAAGAACATTGATACTAAGGATGATGATTCCACTTTTTGTGGCACTAATCCATAGCAGAAACAGTTCACTCTGAAATTCCCTTGAAAATAAAGACTCCTACAGCCAAGCAAAGGACTTCCAGCTCTAGATTACTTACAAGCATGACTTCTTTACACAGTATCAGAATTAGAGAGGCATGCCAAGTGAATGATGAAGCAAACCACCTCTTCTATGTTGCTGTGAATATTAAAAGGCATTAAAAATCATAAACACTGTATATAAACAAAACATTTCTTATTGCCACATTATAAGTTTACCACAAAAAAAAAAAAAGAGGATTCTGCTTCTAGGATACATTTTAATAGTTTTTATTACTAGGTTTAGGAGACTTATGTGTCCATTCAGTTAAGATGAAGACCCAGAGAGAGGAAAAACAGTTAAAAACAAAGCTTGGAGATTTGTAATACCCCTTCTCCTGACTTATAAGTGAAAAAGTGTCACACAGTCTTGATAATCTGCTTTGTCTGTGTTCATAATCAGACTACTTCATGAAAATTTGAATTATTTTGGAACAAACGGGAAGAAATGGATCAACCAACCAACCATATGAAAACTGGTATGTATGAATGATGATTTTATGACACCTTTCATCAGGGGTTCACTTTAGAATGCCTTATTGATAATTTTGTGAAAAGGAAAACTGTGCCTAGATATGCACAGTCAGAGACACTAAATTTAGATTTTTAACTTTCTTAATTCAAGCATATGAATCATCATCATCATCATCCTTATTTTATGAATGTATTACATTTTGGAAAAAACTGATTTTCTTTGGGCTATTTTCTGCTTTTTCTAGTTCACTTGTTTTTCTGCTTGATTTTTTTCCTTTTTTTTTTTCCTCCTCATTATTTGAGGACTCTCTAAATTTAGGTAACCCATTGCTCCTCTGTAGAAAGATTCATCAGCAAAGCTTCTTCCTGTAAGTGTGGGTCTTTATATCTGTAACACTAGTGGTGCCGCTCATGAGTTCAGATCCTGTAATGAGTTCAGATTCTGTAGTGCAGAATAAATGGGCAAAGTCCATACCCCCTTATTTTTCCATTTTATTGAGTAATGTTAAAAAACCCTGTAAATCTCTATAGAGAGGCTCACAGCTCAGAACTATTAAGTATAATGAAAAATATTACTCTCTTTTCAAACACAGACTTAACAATCTTAAAACTGCAGAGAGAACTGCATCTAGTTTTTAATTCTAGCGGCAGATCTGTTATATCCCTGTTACTGAATCCTCTACACAAAATCTACCTGAAAAGGTCTCAGATGTTGTGGTATATAATTTCTCAGCTGCGTGGCCTGGAGGTGCAATTCAGTGCACCTAATATTAGGAATCTAAGTTCCTCATCTTTTTAATAATTTGAGGTACAGGCCTAGATGATTGAAAATAGCTGAGAGAGATGCATTCATTTGGATACAGTAAATTCTCTTTTGAGTGTTATAAATATAATCCTGCTGTATGCCTGAAATGGGCAGTTGTGTTCTCTACTTCATTGGACTGCATTTGTTTTCACATAAGCTCTACTAGTGTGAACTAAGCAATGTGCAAAGTGAAAATTGTATTTGTGGGCTAAATCTAGAATTGGCACTGATATAACTAAATTGTTTGCTAAAGCTGATTTGCCTAAATCCGTAGCAAGCTTCTATGACTGTGCTTCAATCAGTCAAAGAGTGCCCAGTACTCATTTAGCTTAGTTTGGTTTCCAAACCCATTTTCCCACACTTAACAAAATGTACTAGAGGCTGTCTCTGATGTAAATAAGTTAATTTGCAAATCAGTTTAGCTAAACTGGAGAAATTTCTCTGTGATTTCTGTAAAGGTCACTTGCAATATAAGGTGTTCTGACCCTTCTAAGATATTCTAGGAAACCACTGTTGCATGCATTGAAATATCAGTTCTGGTCCTGACTGCCTGAGATGTCTGAAATACGCTTGCTTTCAGTATGCAATGGTTTTCTTGAAATTAAAAGTATTTGAGTGAAATCAGGTTGAACTGACTCTTATCTACTCAGCTACTTCTGAGATACTCATTGTTTGTGTTTAGTACTTTTCTTTTTTCAGTCCTTGCCGTAGCCTCTTCCAGCTGTAGATTCCGTATATGTGCAGACTGTTGTTGCCATATGTCTGCACATATTTGGCTTGTGTGTGTTTTGGATTGCTCAGTATGAGCCCTGGTAGAGAGAGTAATGAGTTCCTAATGCAGTTCACTGTCAAGTTTGTGACCTCATCAAAGTCTAGCATATGTTAGAGAGCTTGGATGTTCTTTTTTCATCAAGTCAGTAAAATCATCTTTATTCCATTCTAGCCTATCTTCTTAATGTTAATGTGGAAGAGCTGTGACACCTGCCAGCATACTTTATTGCAATTTATAACATCAGATAACCACCAATAGATTTTTTTCATGCTTCACATTTGTGCTGAATTCCCTCCTTGTTTGCCATGCCCCCCAAATGCACGACAGAGCCATTGAATTCTCTTGGGATGTGCTGTGGCTGCATGAACCCTGTTGGGGAAGACCTCTAAATCTGTTACTTCAATATTAGTGATTTCCATTCCCCTCAGCACACCCCACCTTCTGCACTTCCAAGCCAGGGAGCAGAGGCTGGGATGGCTGCATCACATGGGAGGATGTATGTGAGGCTGGGATTTGTTCAGAATCAGCAGAGAAATTCTTGTAGTAAATAGCAGGCTTGTGTTTTTGTGGTGGATTGCACCCAGGAGGATCACGGGGTGAGGTCTGTTTGTCCTCTGCTGTGTGGGGCAGTTAGAGCAGTACTGAGAGGGCTGCCATGGACAGCTGCTGGGGTAGACCTGTGGAAATCCATGCAGGTGCAGCCTTTGTTTTGTCTTTCAGGCCTTTTTTGTGACAGAGTAAGAGACAAACCAGAATGCCAGCAACCATAAAAGCTGTTTTTCTACATGAAATAATGGCAATCACAGTCAAAATGGATGACAGCACGTTTTAATTCTAAAAGGTGTGTAAATAGTCTCTGTTCAAAGGGAAGGTAAAGCAGGGGCCCAGCAGGAAGCCTGAGAGGAGGCTGCAGTAGGCACACACCTGCTCAGCAGTGCTGAAGTGATGTTCAAGTGGAAGCACAATGTGCTTATGCAGCATCATGGTAGCTCAGTTTAGTTTATTTTTATTTTATGAAGCTGGAACAATTCCCTAACTGTAAATTCTAGTTCTGCTGTTTTAATTTTTGATGCAAGAAACTATTGTGACTGAGTTTTGCTTATTGCCCTCTTCTTCATTAACTGTCTCCTTTGCTCTGCTGTGTATCCCTGTTCATTTTGAGGAAGTGAATGTGGCCCACTGTGTTGAGTAGGCTAGTAGGTTATACAATTGCAGCTTTTATATTGTTTCCTCTGTCTGTCTCCCTGGGGAACAGAAACACCAAGATCTTCAGAAGATCTTTTTGTCATTGTAGGTAATGGATACTTTCTTGTGGGTCTTGTGTATACTCAAAATATATAGCCTTTAATGTAGAAATTGCAGTAAAAGGCACTTACTAAATTTGTACAGTTAGCACCCTGCATTAGAGAATACTATAATTCTGCATTTAGCAGTAACACCATCCTATGTGTATATTCAAGACACAAGATTGTAGTGCTGGGTGATACTATTCACTTAGACTATGAGGGCTGTTGCTGCCTCTACAGTTTGTTCACCAAACTCTATTGCATGGTATAGACATATTGGTAGACAGTTACTAGTTTTTCATGTCCTTATATTTCCTTGAAAACTTTGCAATGGATTCAGTGTCTGGTGTAACCAAAAGTAAGGATCTCAGTGTGGACTGGGAATTGCTTTCATTTGGCAATACTGTGTATTATCTTGTGCTAAAAGGGTTTCCCTTTTATTAGGTTATATCTATTCTACCTCTGTGGGAAGTGAAAATATTCTTGTAACTTTCAAAGTCATGGAATAGATGAAAGGAACAGATTCAGTGGTTAAATGAAGAATAACAAGGTGGTGCTGTAAAGATGACCTTGGTTTTCTCGTTACACATATTAAGCTGCCTTCTCAACACTGCTGTGGGCATCAGAATGGTTTGTATCCATCCAAGCTGACTTTTTATTGAGGTTTGTGCACACTGGTCTGTATGGACAGTTTACTGCATAGTGTTCAGCAGTGTCACAGTAGAGTACAAATGCAGACTTTCTGTCAAAGACCAAGAACTGCCCTCCAAATAATGCCAGAATAAATAAATAAACTATCATGGAAAAACTGCTTCTGAGGAACAGCTCCCTATTGCAGCTTTGTTTTTCCAGAAGCTGGAAGCTAACACTTATTTTCATAACTGCAGTTAATGACTTCACCCATTTCAGAGAAGACTGTCTCCTAGTTCATTAGAAAGAGATTGCTTGTCTACATGTCATTGTAAATGTCATAAGTATGAAAAAAAAAAACCCCTTGATTTAAATTTCAAAGCAACAGTTCTTGCCAGTGGGACCCTAACCTGTTCATGCAGTGTGTAGCTGCTCAGCATCACTTCAACATCTTTTGTTTCCTATTTGTATTATAGTTTCTAGCAAATGAGACGAGTTGTGAGAACCAGGTTTGCTGCTTTACTGGGTGGTGGATGCTTATAAGGTACATTAGTCTCATACTGATGTATTTCTTTAATTAAGTTTGTTCCCAAGTAAAGTAAGAATTATTACATTTTTAAATGTTTATGCTCACTGTAAGACCTGATTTAGAGAAATTTTTGTTTCGTGATTTTGACCTGAGGACATACAAAATTCCATGGTTTGGCTGTTTCAGAGCTGATATTTAATTCTGGGTCCAAAGTAATATTTTGTTTAGTCAGGAGTCAGGCAAGGTAAACATTAATGTCAAGAGGCATGAACTATGTCATTTGCTTCAGTGGATGCTGAAGCCCTGATTTGACCAAATAAGCATCAACATGATTAACCCTTTAACTGATTAACACATTAAAAGAAAAAAAAATCTTATTTTTCTGGTTATGCAATCTTATAAAAAATGTAAGTCCATTAACTTCAAAAGATTGTTGTTTAAGGACTAAGATTAAAACTAAATACTCAGGTAGACTGATACCATAAAAGATAATGCTTTCATTAATAAAATTGTGAAATTCTAGTATTATGAAGACAACACTATAGAATCTATGTGACTTTTGTGTTCTGGTTTACAAGGTTTTGTTGTTTTTCTGTAAAATAGAATTGTCTTAGTAGGCACAAAAACTGTGTCTTGAATTGAACAGCTGTATAAATATTTCCTGGTGACTCCCTCCCAACAATAGCTGACAAACAAAAAACAAAAACCAAAAACAAAACAAGAGAAGAATAAAAAATACCTGTTTATATTACCGTGGGCTGTAAACACACCAGAGTATTCCTCCCTCCTGAGATTACACAAAGCTCTGTCCCTTGAGCTTTGCCAGTGCATTAGTGCCCTCCTCCTCCTGGTGAACCCCTTCTGAGTGGCTCTTCAGGGCCAACAGCAAAGTTCCACCTCACAAGGACTTGGTGGCTATCATCCAGGAACAGGAATAGTTTAGTGATGCTGCTTTTCTTCCCAGGGCATTTGTGTCATTGGGTGGGCCAGACTCATTGTATCTTCTGCATAAATCATTTGATCATTGCCTAAATTCCTGTTGAGTATTATCTTTTCGTCTCTTATCTTGGTCAAATTCTCAAGTGTGCCTAAACTGCTCTGAATTGATGACAGATAACAAGATGGAAACCAGGGAAGAATGTAATGACTTAATGTTATCAAGTCTTCTAGGAATGCAAGTATACCTTTTCTTCATAACCTCTGTTCTTCTAAGCATGTCTGTTTTTTATTATGGAGCCGAGATGGAAAGATGTGAACTAGTGGATGCTGTCCAGGTCACCAAAGTAGTGAGAAATTTAGAAATTATGGCTTATTGGAAAGAGTACAACCCAAGTTTGTTTGTCTTAGGGAACAGGATAATGTAGAAAGACATAGGGGACTTCAAATAGGCTGCTGCAGAAAAAGGTTAAGCTTTTCCAGTGCCCATACCAAGGAGAGCAAAGGTGGAAGGATTTAGTATAGGTTTAATTTAATTTTAATTCAGTGCTTTAGTTTAGCCAGAACAGATTCTGATGATACTGAGCTGAAGCCATAAGCACGAAACACCAAGACTTACTTTGCTCCTGTCTCCTTGCATCTTTCCAAATTCTGTGGAGTTGCCAACACGCTTTAGGATTTAAAGTTCAAATTGCAATTCTGTAGCTGGACAGTTAGAGAACAACAAATAATTGTCTTGGATGAGAAAATCCATACTTCATTCCCATCCACGCTTGTTTTATGTTTTGTTTTTAATTGCAATAGTACTTTGTCAGAGTTTTAAAAATGGTAGAAATTGTTAATAATTAGGAGATTATATGTTTCTAGTCACATAAATTTGAGAAATGTGCATTTACCAGTGGATTGTAGAATAAGTGAGTGGTCTCAAATTATAGGTTAGGGTTTTGTGTTGTCTTGATTAATTTTTTTTATGTGTTCTTACTCCAAGCTGCTAAAAGCGCAAAGTGACAAAAGTAGCTCCCTATGACTCCTATGAGAGAAGTGCTGTGAAGAGAATTATGGAGTCAGGCAATGGAGACTGAAGTTATTTGTATTCATATTTAAATAACTGTGTAAAAATAGTGATGTTGAAGAGAGCAGTAGTTCACCAGGAAGAATTGGCTGGAAGGTTGGAACATTTTTGCTCTGCAGGCTCTATGTGCAGTCAGGAATTCCTGCTCCAGGGTTTCTAGTCACGAAGCAAGCTTTAGGCTTTTTTACGAGTCTGAAAGGTGACTAAGGAGGTGCAGCATCCTATTGTTTTGGGCACATCAAATTCAGTCGTCATTTATGATTTCTGTCACACAAATAAAGATTTACAAGCCTGTTTGGCAAAAGAGAAGATGCCAGCCAATTTGTACCTCTGTATCTAGAATCCATACGAAAGGCTTGCACTAGTTTGTAAATAATCCAGTGAGGGATCTAAATAAGTGCAGGGAAAATAGAAACATTTATAGTCTGTGCCTGTGCCAAAAATACTTCATCTTAATTGAGAGATCTATCTTATAGAAAAAGGTAGCAAGATTTTTACCTGAAATAAGATCTGAAAATAGGTTCTGAAAAACTTGAAAATAATAACAGAAGCCTTCTGAAATACCCTCCAAAACTTCTTCTTTTGTTTCTTCTTCCGAATTTGTCATGCCTTCTTATGTTGTGCCTTTTGTTGTTAGTGCTTATGCTCTTTTAATGCTCTTAAATACTTTCCTGAATCAAGGCTGTAATGTTTCCAGTAGTGAGTGTCTTTTATAGGTAGAAGTACATTCAAATGTATGAAAGGCAGCTGAAATGCTGGGTAATTATTATTAATTGGCTAGTAATAAATTTGTCCAAACTGTAGCTTAGAGGAGATAGAATGTTTTTATAAATTTTGTATTGTTATTGTTGGATAATTTAGATCTGCGGAAGGAGAAATAATGGGAAGGGGCAGCATTTTTAATTTTTTTGAATCAGCTACTAATTCTGAAATGTCATATTCAGTAGAAATCTCACAAAAAATCAGAAAAAAATTATAGGCTTTAATATTTTGATATTGAGAGGAAAAAACCAAACCAACCAAAAAACTAAACCACAAATAAAACCAGAAAAATGTTCATTATGGGCTGATCTCTTTTTAACATTTAGTTTTTCTGTGTGTTCCTCAGACTGAGAAGTCCATTATTTTTGTTGTTGAAGTGACTGTCTCTGGTTAGGCATTTAAGGCTTTCTGGGGAGCCAAGAAGAAAGCAGGCAGAATTCAGAGGTCTCTGGAGGACTTTTACAGTAGCAGCATTAAAGGGCAAACCATGCTTGGATGTCAAACACCCAAAGCAAAACCGACAGATTGCTGGGGTCGGAGGAGGTGGTGGTGTGGGTTCAGGCTGCCTGAAACGTGTACCAGGACGCCTGAGCCATGTGCATTTCAGACAACTTCTGAGTGGCTCTCAGGAGAAGGTTCATTAATTTCAGAATAATAGTTGTCCTGGGAAAGGAAAAGTGGAAATCTGGGCTAAGAATTTCAATAGGAGTAAGAGATGTGCAAAGCATTTAAAAAAAGAACCCAAAGCCTGGTATGGTTGGTGGCCTTGATGAGTTCATTAATTCTCAGGCTTAAGTAGAGGCAAATTTTAGAAAAATATAGATGAGATTTCTTATATAAACATGAATATATTTCATTAAAAGCCCATGTAGATAGATGTAGTAAGACTTTATGAACATCTGTTGACTTTTTCTCAGGGTTCATTATGCAGAAATATGTCTATTCTGCTCATTTTGAAGTTTGGACATTAAACTTAATTGATTCATAAGAAGGCAACATGGATAATAGACTGCTATTAATGTGCATAACTTACTAAGGTGAGCTTTGTTCTGCTCAATTAATAAGTGAATTTTAACAAAAATAACTCAATTGCCAACAGAAAGAGAACAGAATTTCTTTGTATAAATAAGATATAAATAAACGTTATTGATCAGAGTCTTCTCAGTGGAGAATGACAGAAGTTTCAATATGAGAAATCACAACAGTTAATGTCGCCGTTACAGCAGCTATTCTGAATTAATGGAGTATGACTGCATGCAGGCAAGGGAAGGGCTTTTCCTCTTAAAGAAGTAAGTATTACCCTTACAGACACCACTGGGAAAAAAACCCACCGCAAACAACACAGAAAACCGATTTAGAAGGCACTTCTGCTATTTGGAATGCCTACACAAAATATATTCTTATATGCTGCTGTAATTTTTGCCGTGATGTGTGTTCTTTACACTGAGAAGTTTGTGTTAGTGCTGTTGTCCAGGTGTCCCTGAGCTGTTGTACAAGTGTGTAGGCTTGTCCCTGCAGGGGCTGAGTTATCTAGTGGCAGTGCTGTGAGGTTCTGCTGTCGAGTCCCACCTGGCGGGTTTGTTGGCAGCTTGCAGACCTATGTGAGTCTTTCTCCTCTTCTAGAGAACTTTGTAGACCTGCAGTGAGGGGTTTTCCTTTTCCTGTGCATGGGAAAACTAGGAACTCCAGCCTGTGTGCTCTCTCTTTACATGTGTTATGAAGTGTTTTACACAGCACTCAGTTTTGACTTGGCTTTGTTGGTGAAGCTCATCAGTCTCAATCCCATTTCCAAAGGTTGAATGACTGTTTCACTTTAAAACTCAAAGGAGGAGAAATACTATTTCAAGTAAATGGTCATTTTTCACCAAGGTGAAAAAGTTCTGATTGAGTCAGAAATTTAGACCAGAACTGTTCTTTGCAAGAGTGGTTACTGGTTGCAGGTAAATAATCTTTTGAGGAGAAAGGGTTTGTACGACTTGCTGGCAGCTTCATACAAGAGGAAAGTACTGCCATGTGTTCCTGTGAAAGGAGCTTTTTACAAAAGTATGACATAAAAGCTGTGTTGTGTGAAGGAATAGCTACTAAAAAAGATCCTAATCCTTAATTATTTTATTTTTTTTTTATTATCAACAGAAATTTTCCCAGTCCTTTTGTTTGCTATACCGAGTGCTGTTTCTCGGTCACTGTAGTATGAGTTGAAATATGAGTTAACTCAGTTCAGTGATCTGTTTGATGGAGTAATGAAGATGGACAGAGTCTGAGGTGAAGGCCTCTTGTACAGGAACATCAGCAGACACATATGCCCACCATGTAGGCTCATTTTGTTACTAATATTTTCGCTCACAGCACTGTCAAGGTTAACTGTCTCCAGCAGATGTTTAACCAGGAGTGCTACGTTCTTGATGTTACTGAAAGGTTTTCATTGGAGAGATACAACAACATCTATCCCTGGTACTAGAAAAATTCCTTTCAGAGCAATTCTGCTAAAGGGAGAAAGAAATGCTAAACTAATAAAAGCATGTGTCTTGAATATTTAAGGTTAACAAGGTCTTTGAATGATCAAAGCTGCAAATAATTCAATCAAAGGGGTGGAGGGGGAGGAAGAAGAGGAAAGAAGGGGAAGGAGGAAGGAAGAAAATATCAAGTGGCCCCTGATACGTATATGACCGGATATGTGGATTTCTCAAATGGGCCCAGAGTTTGAGCAGTGCCAGGATTATTTTAACAGCTATGCAGAAATGGGCAGTGTGATAATTCAGCTTGTGGTCTTCTGCCTGGGGTTTGGAGCATGACATTTATGTCCTGTTTCATCAGCTGATTCAACTGCCTTAGAAATTAATAATTGACCAGGAAAATCTGGATATTGAATACAATTGAACCAGCAGTAGAGAGGGAGGTGAGTAATGACCCACATAAGCATCTTTTTGAACTGACTCTCCAGAATATACTCTCCAGAATCGTGAGGGGCTTTTTGGAGCAAAATGAACCTCATGGTTGTTTTCTGTCTTCAAGAGATTTCTTCAGAGAAGGAGAAAAAGTAGTAGCTGTGGTGAGGAAAGAGCATAAAGGCTGGTTGGAAAATGTGTATGTGTGGTTGAAAGGGCCAAATGCAACGCCTATGCTCCTCCTTCCCAGGAGTTACAAGCAGTTCCAGGCCAATTTTCTAGGAGTGCTAGACAGAATCTGCTCCATAGCATTTCTAGTATGATTATAAACTGGCACCCTTTCTGGAAGAATCTGATCTTGCACCAGTGAATACAAGATTGCATTGGCTGCAATCAATAGCTTTTTTTTTTTTTTTTACAATAGATTTGTATTAATTTTCTTAGTAGAAATGGGTGTTTTGCTCTCTGTATAGTTTCAGGATATATCCAAGGCAGTCATTCTTTTGATCATGAGTTTCTGGCATTTAAAGAGAACCAAGCAGTCTAATGGGCAAGTAGGAAAAGAACTGGAGAGATCTTTCAATCCCGAGGAAACCAGTTTAATCATGGTGAGGGATTATTTGATGAAGTCTGCCAAGGTAAAGGCACTTCTAGCTTATCTGTTACTGATAGTAAATAGAACTTGAAACAGCAGGTTCTTTATGTCCATCTCTTCTACATGGAAACTCTACTTGTCATAAAACAATGGAAACTAGAATAAACATTTAATTTTTCAGGATTTGGAACAGATAGAATAAGGTGAGAAGAACAAAAAGAGATGAAAAATGCATTTTTCTTAAATTCTCTATTTATATCTATCTGGGGTTTTATCAATAAAGTGTGTTAGTATGAATAATTTACTTAGCCATATTTTTAGTGATTTTAAGACAAGTTGGCTACTAATGATGGGAATAGAGGCTGGCACATGACTACTCCAACAATATTTGTTAAATCCGTCTTTCTTTTTGCTGTGTTAAATAGAGCTAGTAATCTGAATATATTTTCTCTTCAATGAAGAGTGATAACTACTGTAATTATTAATGCAGTGCCAGTCACTTAAACATGTGGTATTTAGTATGAGTAATAGTCTTTCTTTTAAAACAATTTTTACTCCCACGGTCATAATTTCATTACTTACTTCATGTCATGTTATTATTAAATGGAGTATACATAAATGCTCTTCAGAAAAGATATTGCTGACACTTTCAAATTAGTTTTAGGTCTAATTAAACTTCCACCATAACAGATCAGGTATTTGGGGGTTTTCCAAATTATCTTTTTTTTTTTTAATAGCAGATGAAGTGCCAATGGAACAGAGAGAGAGAGAGAGACAGAGAGAGAGAGAGAAAGGCAAGTTGCTGTGACATAATATATTTGATCAACCATGCCAGAGTCTTTTTCCCATGTGGTGTAAATGTTAAATGCAAAGTGCCAAGTGTGTCAAGACACAGCAGAAAATTAAAACTGTCACATATGAATGTCAATTGGGATGCAATGGAGCTTTTCAAGACAAAGTAAGAACATCTGACATACTGAAGCTGATGGGATTATTGGAATTGGTCAAAATCTTGGAGAAGCCCTTTTCATAAGTTAATGTTATTAATCACTGTCTTCAAGCCTAGAGCCTGTTAGGTTTTCATTAGCAGACAAATAGTGAGGTTAGGTCCAAACACAAGGAGTACTGAATGCCCTCTGTTGATATGGAGGCAAATGGTCTGGTCTTCCCCATATCACAGAATGATAGAATGGTTTGTGTTGGAAGGGATCTTAAAGATAGTGTAGTACCAATGCTCCTGCCATAGACCAAGTTGCTCAGAACTTCATCCAGCTGAAACACTTGCAGGGATGGGGCATTCACAACTTCTCTGGGCAACTTCTTCTGGGGCCTCGCCACCCTCACAGTCAAGAATTTTTACATGATTTCCAGCCTAAACCTTTCTTCCTGTTTAAAACCATTGCACCTTGTCCTGTCCTGTCCTAATCTCACTCCATCTTTCATGTGGGCTCCCGGCAGGTACTGGAAGGCTGCATTTAGGTCACCTGGAAGTCTTTGCTTTCCAGGCTGAACAAACCCAATTCTCTTAGCCTTTCCTAATAGGAGAGGTGCTCCATCCCAAGTGCATAATCTAGAACTTGGTCTTGTTGAGCTGCATGAGGTTCCCCTTGGCCCATTTTTAAAATTATTTTTGGGCTTGTGAAACATGTCAAAAGAATACTACCTCCAGTGAAGTTATAGGAGGGATCACATTATTATTCACATGTTTTATTTGCTTGTGTTCTGAGTGCAGCATAAGTTTCTGATTTTGGTAGTTGTATTTTTTTTTGGTCTGGATCAGATGTAAATATTGGAATAGGTTTGAATTTTTCAGCACCAAATGTTTGATACTGAAATATTTGAGAAGGGAAATTGTGGATCTATTGCATCCACACTTCTGGAGTTAAGAGAAATGTCACCTGTCTGTCTTTATCTTATATGCAACGATTAAAACTGCGGTCACATGTGACTTCTTTTATTCCAAAGGGAGAATTAAATTATATTCTGGCTTCTTTTTGCTGATGTTCTCCATGGCTCAGAGTTGTGATTTTCGAAGGAGAAAACCCACAATTTGTGCCAAATTGTAATGTTTCAGCCTATTAAACTGCTCTGTGATTTCTGCTTGACAGAGGTCAATAGTCATTTATCACTCATCTTGTAAATTGCTGTAAACTGGGTGTAATGGATAGTTGTTAGTTTAGTGGAGAAACTCTTTGTTTACACCACAATAGAACCTGTCTTTTTTATTTACTGAATGCATCAGAAAGCTCTTATTACTTCAATTTATTTCAGGATTTTTTTCCTCAGTATCATTATTCTTTATTAAGTAAGAAAAAAGTCTCAGTTTTGTATGCAAGAATTCCAAGGCTAAACTTTTGATAGACATTCATGTTCTTAGGTTTTTGCTTGTGGATCAGATGTTGAAAAATATTTATTCTTTTGACTATTCAGTGGAAAATTGGCTTGGGAGAATATTTTAATTTTGTGAGAGGTCCTGAAATGATTATTTTATATTAGTCCAAAATAAATAAATATCCAAAAAATATGGACTAATATTTATATTAGTCCAAAATAAAGTGCATGAGAGGCAGTTGCTTAAGAGTTTGTCATGGGTTCTACAAACCTTTAGAAATTGGCATATCTGGAAACCTTTAGAAATTAATTTAGTGTGGGATGGAAGCCAAAATATGGTGCTGTTTATGAGACTCTGAACAATTCTAAGTATAGTTTCAACTTCTTGTTAAATGTCACTGTCACAACTGATGGAAGTATTTCCTAGATCTGATTAGGATTTTGATTTCATGCTCTTCCTTCTTATCTTGATAGTTACTTGTATAATTTGATGATACAATAAGTATTATTGTATCATATACCATACTGATTATGTATTTATTTTCTTCTAACATTGGTAGGAATGTGAGCCACATTTTTTTCATTTTCCTCATGTAACGCAGCCCTATTTACAGTTCTGGCCCAGTTAAGATCATGAAGGTGCTTTTAAGTCAGAGTTAAGCCAATAGGCTTGCTTATTCATTCATTTTTTAGGCTAGCAGGAGGGCTGAGGTCATGGCGCACATCCTAAAGTAATCAGGGATCCCAATAAATTCCAGTCGAATCACAGAATGGCTGAGGTTGGAAGGGGCTTCTGGAACTGCTTGCTTAAACCATGCTTAAAGCAGGGCAGCCTGGAACTGGTTGCTCAGTCATGTATCCTGTTTGAGTATATTGAAGGGTGGGAACTCCACAACCTCTCTGGGCAATCTGTGCCAGGGCTTGACCATCCTTGCAGTAAAATTCATTTCTCTTACATTAAACATAATTTCCTATATTCCAGTTTGTGCCAGCTTCTTTTGTCCTGTCTCTGGGCACATATGAGAAGAGTCAGGCTTTTGTCATTGTTTATTTTCACTGATGGATGGCTGAGCTAGGACAACCCTAAACTTGACTTGAATCATTGTGATTACAAGCATCAAATTTTTTTGTATGGAGAGGCTTAAAGCACTAAGGTAAGGATCTAGTTTTTTTCTAAGACCGTATGGGAAATCAGCATTCTTAATGTTCCATTTGGTGTTATTTACTAGTGTTGCATTTTGATGATGTTTCAGTGTTTAAAATAAATTATCACTCATTTGATTAAAAATAAGCAAACAATGGCTATATTGGAAGAAAGGTAAATTTCTGTTTCAGAAGAAGCAGCACCTTCTTATTGCACAAGCAACTGATTATAGTTTTCAGCTGGTGGAATAGTGGGGAATTTTTACTTTCACCAAGGAAAAGAGAAAGTCCAGATGTTTACTTTACAACATGGGGAAGAATCTTATTAATCTTGCCTGCTGTACCAAAGGGTGAGAGCATTTTTCTTGGTTAAAGCTTGTGTAGCCTTCATGAGTTTATAATTGCCTACTCTGAGCAATGCATGTGAAATCTCCTGCTTTACAGTGGCAAACACTCCAATAAATCTGCTTGAACTATGAGCACAGCACACTAGCAATAGAAACCCATCTTGGATTAATAAGAAATGTTTTTGTTTATAGTTTCCTCAGTGCTGAGCCATTTCCCTGTTAGGTAGAAAATTGTAACAATTTGAGGCAGACTGGACTCAGGGACTGCAAGTGTCTGTTTCCAAAGCTCAGGCCTTTTGATCGCTTGTATTTGGGGTCATCTGTGATCTTCAGAAAAAATTGTATTGTCTGGACAACTTTTCTTGGGTGGCGTTATTAACTCTACCACTACTCTCTACCCTTGTTCCTAAGCTACTACAGCAGTTCTGTAAAGCTTAGTTAGCAATCACATTGCTACTTGTGTCCTCGAACAATTTAGGATATGTCAGTGTTTCTATTGTTTCTATGGTTTTCAGGATGTCACTACATTCTTTCTGCTCAAGTTATATTAATAACAGATTTGGTTTTAATTGATTTGTTCTAACAGGAAGCTCTTGATGGCTTTGGCTTAGGTTCAAAGCTTGTGTGAATCCTGTGGATTGCTGTGTTGCCTCACCCCAGCAGCCCCAGCCTTCCATACATTGTCTTTCCTCTGGAAGGCTTTGCATTGTGGTGAAAGGATAAAAGGCTGCTGTGAGGGCTTTTCTCCTCTAAGTGCTTAGGGTAAGAGAAACAGCTGCAGTTTCATTCCAACTAAATGTCAAATTTGAGGCTAGTTGAGTAGAAAACAAACAGTTCTGTTATTAAGACATTTAAACATGTGGTTTGCTGATTTAACTAGTTCATGTTCTCTGCTAAAAGAAAAATATTTATTTTTGTGAAATCGTTCTGCATCTCCAACAGCACTACGAATAAAATTTATGTACTTGCTTTTTCAGATAAGTAGAAATCATTGCTTGATAATTACTTAAAGAGGAAATAGCAGAATTAGGTAGAAGCATCATGGTCTGCTTATTTTAAGCCTGCAGATTTGTATAGGGGCATGAGCCTTCATATAAATAATTTTTTGGTGCTCTAGTGGGACAGACATGCTTTGAGATGATTCTTCCCTGAAAAGAATATATACACTCTGACTGTCCAGGAGTCAAGGCAACAGGACATTGCAGCTGTAAGAAGTCTGCAGGCTTTGTGAAGTATAATTACAGTTCTTTTGGGAAATAAAAATCTCCTCTCTTCAGAAGCTGCAGAATGTATGATTGGATATCATGAAGCATTGCCTTGGATTATAACCAGTCTGATTGCTGAGCCTGAAAATCTGGTCCTTTAAACTGCCTGGTGTTTGATTATAACTCTGTGTCGGGATTTGGGATTACAGCAAATGACTCCAAAGAGCAGAGGTACCAGAAGCAGACTGAAAACAGCCCTTAGAGCTTCAACATATTCCCTTGTGGCAGGTCAGGGCTGTACATGCATGTGTGTAAATGCTGAGAGGGGAGTGAAAACTTTCTGTTTATAAGGAAGTCAGCAAAACTGGGCATTCCTGGAATATCTGCTCATCTGGGCGTAGTTGGGGAAGTTGTACCTCTTCTTTCATGAAGAGGACAGCCATGGGTGGCAGTGCTTAAAAGTGAGAAATGCTCAGATACTAAGAGAAACCATATATCCTTGTTTTCCTTTTTTTGATCACTGTTTTTATGCATTACAGCTTTCCTTTTTTGTGGACTCTAGTGGTAAAATCAGTGTTGATTTAGGCTAGTTTAGGCTTTGCTGAAACTGGGAGAACTCATTCTGCCCAACAACAAAGTAAATATTATTTAAGGTAGAACTTGGTAGAATTTATGGATGGACTTGGATGATAAAGTTGCTAGAAATGGAACCAACTAGTCTGAGTTCATGGGTGTCCAGCTTGATGATGTCCCCAAAGGAGATATGGCTGGTGTTGACAGTGTTTATTTCTATCCTTTGTGTATGAGTCACTGCCCACAGCTTACTGGAGTTGTCCCTGGGCCTTGGATTCTGTTGTATATCCTGTCTTCTCATGGGTTTTCTCTTTTATTTTTTCCTTTTTCTCTTCTTTATTTTTACTTTGTTTTCTTTTTTTTTCTTTTTTCTATTTTCTTTGTTCTTTTTTTGTTTTTATTTTTTCCTTTTTTCCTCTTTTTTCCTTTTCCTTTTTTTCAGGGATTTTCTTTTTTCTTTTTTTTTTTTCCCCTTTTTTAAGCATACAAGAGTGTCTGCAAGTAGGTAGATAGGAAAAACTGGTGGTATCTGTTAATGCTATGAGAAGTACCAGTATGTCATTGATCCCTAAAGAGTTTGTCACATGCTCAGACATGTCAGCATTGTTAAAGGTAGGGGAGCATTCTCACCCAGGTTTGAAAGTCAATAGTGGGTTGGTTGGTTGGTGTGTTATCATCTTAATTCCATTGTAGAATGGAGTCTGACTCACTTCCTTTGATTTTTAGGTCTCTTCTAGGACAGAAGTGTGAGGGTTTTTTGTTTGGAAGGGGCTTGTTTTAAATACTATTGTAAAATATTTGTTAGCAGCAGCATGGGGTCACATCTTAAAAAAAATTAAAATAGAATAAATATCTGTTGTTTACTTGCCTGCAATAGTAACACTTGCCTACTTGACCTGCGGGCTTAGGATTGATGGTGATGGTAACGTGTTGTGTTCCTGTGAATGGAGGTGGAGCAAAGTGAGTCTGGCACTTCTGTCTTGAGTATTTGATTTTTATGATCTCGTTAACATTGTTAATGTCTTTTTTTGTGAGTGGAGAATCAGCAAGCAGAACATTGCTTCGTGCAAAACTTTATTTTTGGGAAAATACAAATAGAAAAATATCTCATTCTTTTCAGTTCTAAAAATCTGCAACTCTAATATGTAGGAAATACCTACAAAGGTGATTAAAGATATTTTTTCCATCAGTGTGGAGTATTTGTTTTTTTCCTGTTGCATTTTCACTTTTTATATCAATGTATTTATCAGGCAACAATTTGAAAGATGAAGTATTTATCTTAGATTTTGCACTAAAAAGAAAACAAAATATAAAACCAACAGGCATATGCTTCAACTTTTGTTCCTATAGCTACATTCCAGTCACTCATGAAATGTATCCTTAAAAACGTGTTTTAGTCCTGAGTAGATCTCTCTCAAAAAAGATAAATCTCTATAAATTAAAATGATTTAATATTCAGTCCCTTTAAGCATTTGCTGATTTACTTTGTGTTGACATAGTCCACAAATACTGTACCTTTTCATTAAATAGGTCTTTTATTCAAACATATTACCAGAGTCCCATGTTTAATGAGTCATTTTAAACTTCTCTTGCCATTATGTAGGCTGCAGCTGTTAAAAGAGTTGACTAATGGTTGCTCTTTTATGTACATCAGTGAAGGAATTGTTTACCTAAATGGTATTGATCACCTGTCTGTGAGCTATGGGAGTGTTCATTATAGAAACACATTTTCTTTTGTTAAAAGATAGAAACACATTTTCTTTTGTTAAAAGATAGAAACACATTTTCTTTTGTTAAAAGAAATAAACAACTGCTTCAAAACCTTCTGAATGGAGCACTGGTCCAGGTTGTGTTTGGAAATGAAGCTGCTGCCTTCAGAAGGTTTGCAATATACCACCATACCGCCTAACTCCCAGCTATAAAACTCCTGGAAGCTGTCATCTCTCACAGTGTTTGGGTATAGGAGGCAGCATCACAGTAGCCCTTGGGCTGAAAAAGAGCTGTGCTGGAGGCTGATGTGAATTTGCAGGGGATGTGCATGCAGATGTCTTGGGAAGGGTCTCGAGGCTGGTCCTTCACTGGGGTCCGAGGTGGGGCCAGGTCTTCTTGGGGCCTTCCTTGGGGCCAGAGATCAATCTGGGCATTGATAGGATAACCAGTTTATTTAAAGTACTTCTCATGGACTTCCATGTATGGATAGATAATAGATGGTAATGGGAGAAGTGCAGATTTCTCCTGTATTCCTCACACAATTGGAATTCACATCACAGAATTAGGATGAAGATACTTAATTCTGTAAGTTTTTCAAACTAAAGGTTTGCTAAAATTTTCTTCTCAGCTTACATTTCCTCATGTGGTTTTTATTTTTTACGTTACAATATTTATTCTCTTCTAAAGAAATGCTTTCCTTAGTTGCATTTTGCCTTGCTGTCTGACATAAATCCTGATGCTTTTAGCAATGTTTCTGCTTGAGTTGGAAAGACAGAGGAAATTCACCAGCCTTCTTTGTCTGTTTTCCATGTGATATAATGCCTTTTGTGACAGGCATTGGCAAAGAACCAAAGTGCAGAAAACTGTGAAATACATGAAAATCCTAAAGCCATCATATAAAAAATTGAATATCTAAGTGTATGAAGCTCACACAGTATATCATCCTGCTACATATTTAACAGTTTTTTCCTGAGAGCTAGCTTTGGAAAGTCCATGAATATTTAATTCTATGAGATGAAAAGTAACTATGTAGCAAACATATAAGGCTTTTTTTGTTGTTGTTTTTGTTGTTTATTGCTTTTATTTGTGTGTGCTTTTTTTTTCATATGGATGAATCAGCATTTAGTCTCCCAAAATGCTTCTAAAATTATTCCCATCAACTTAGTGGTACTCGTTGCTGAGGCAGACCTCATCAGCTGGAATTTCCCTTTGTAAAGATGAGAGCTAAGATGCAGAGCATGACTGTTTCTTTGGGGCAGTTTGTGACAAATAAATACAAAGGGAGTTCTGAAACTATAATGCTGAATTTCAGTATTAAAATGCAGTTTGAACCCTTTTTGCTGCTGCGAACTGTAGTGTTCTGTAACCTTCTGAACTGAGGGGAGAAGCAGAAACCTGGGATGTTGGCAAATGGTTTTTTTGACAGCAACTAACTGGAGAGAGGTGAGCTGTCCTATATAAGCTGTTTGTCCTAGTTCTGGTGTTCAGGCTGTTGTAGTTCTGCTAGAATACAGATCGAAGAGAAATGTGATTTACAGGTAGAAATAATATCTTTTGTGAGATCAGAAGGCATAGAAGGAAGAAATAGGAAAGGCTTTGGCTGTGAAAGCCCTTGTCAGATGAGAAACAGTAAAAACAGAGATAGTAGGTTGATAATAATTGCTATGAATTTAATTATGTAGATCATCCAGACAAGTCAGAGGAAAGAATTCTTCCTACCTGTGGTGCAGAGTGCTGCTGTGATGGATCATATTGTTTGATCTGGAGGAGGAAAGCCTTAGGCTGGTAAAATTTGCTGACATACAGATTTTCCTTCAAGTCTATGGGTATGTTAGGGGGAATAAATGATAATTTTTGTCTGTGAAATTATTTTGTCACTATGCTAAAATTTATTTTGCTGCTTGTTGACAGATATCAGTTCATTATTATCATAATTTGTATGATTTGTAATTCATAATCATAATCAATTTGTAATTCATGATTATGTAATTCATAATCATGAATTACAAATTATTGTAATTCAGTTTTAAAATACTGTTTTGTGTCTTTTTTTTTCTTTTCAAGGATTATTGATTCTGTTGCATTCTGCCTTCATTTTTTAAGAAATTCCTTTCTTCCCTCACTTCCCCTCATCAATCTGCTTAGCTTGCATCTCACTCTCATTTCTCTTTCTTAATCAGAGTTCTCTTTTCTGTGGCAAGATATCAGGGAAGGTAACTGAACATGCCAGTACAAGTTCCCCAGATATCAAGTCACATGCATGGTATCTAGAACGGAATGATTGCTCAGAAATAATGAAGAAATTATCTCTATGCACTGTTGTTGGAGGCAGAGAAAAGGAAACCCTTCAGCAGCTGCCAACATTTATTTAGTACAGTTGCTGGAACCAGGCAATCAGTATGCAGCTCTACTTCTGAGGTGGCCAGGAGATCTTCTGTAAGGGGCCATCAACTTATTAACTGTCCTTTAAAAACAATGGAAGACCTAGGAACTGGTATAAAATTCCAAAGTGGTCCCTTGGAGCAGAACACGTGCAGTAGGACAGCCAAGAGCACCTGCACAATTCATGGCTGTTGAAGGGGACAGAAATCAGTGGAAGAGACAGTTTATACCAGCTGAAGAGTTGTCATCAGTTGGTGTTTTCCTTCTGTAAATCCTAAAACGTACAATAGTATTCTAAGTGTGTTATCCCTTAAAAGGAGTAAGCCAAAGCACACAGAAAATACATACAATATCCATAGCTCCTCGTTTTGAAACTGAGGATTTGACACACTGTTTAGTGTATGCTTGAGAACAGTCCAGGATAGTTTGTGCCTGTGCCTTGTGTGTAATAAAATGTGTTTACACAGAGAGCAGTTGGAGGAGAGAAGAGAAGGTTTTCTGACAGCCTGTTGAAGAGGTAGTGTATTGTTGAACTGTTTTGGAACAGGAAACTCACTGAACCTGCTGCTTTTCTTCCAATTTGCATAGTTTAAAAAGAAGGCTGTACAAATGGCCTGCACCTGCCTCCCTTGAAGAGACCTCTGCTTTGCAGATCTATCAGGAAAGATGAGTATTGCAATTAGAAAGATACAAAGTGACTACGTTTTCCCATTTGCAGTCTTGCTTTTTCTTGCTTTTTTTCCCTTCTGTGTTTTTGCCTACCTTTCATGCAAGGGTGGTCACGAGGACTGAATGTTCTGTCATAGTGCTGCAAGCTAGGCAGGAACTCCTCGAGTCCTTCTGCAGTTTTTCAAGTCCTGATTGCTTTTCTTTTTGCACATAAGCTTGAAACTTTGCAAATCTTCAAAGCCTTTAGGCTTTTTCCTCAGCATATGTTTTTACCATCAGAGTACCACTGAGTATTACTTCATTACATTCATGCCCCCTAATCAACAGTCTCTGAAGGTAAGACAGATGGAATTTGTTTGCTTATGAATTATGCAAAATTATAGTTTATTAAGTTCCTGCATTTTAATGGACAAATGAGCCAATGTCTTATGTGGGTGAGCTGGGTACTACACAGTGTATAGATGGACTGCAATTGCTTCAATTTGCTAGCTATGCTTTCAAGTACACCAGTTCTTCTTTGTGGCTTTCAGCTGGAAAATCTGCCATCTAGAATCAGACTAGGTTTGGAACAAAAAAAAAAAAAACCCAAACAAAAAAAACCCCAAAAAAACCCCCAAAAAAACCACAACAACAAAAAAACCCCCCACCAAACCAAAACAGAATGGCCATAAATTTAGGTCAAAACACTTTTTTCTCAACTAAAAGAAAGCAATTTTTCATGGAACTTGATAACAGAAACAACTGTTTGTTGAGAAATATAATTAGAAAGCAGAGTTTCATATTGGATGCTAATGGATGATGAAAGAAGAAAATGAGAGAAATATGTGAAGTGTATTGGCACCACTTTAAATTTTGTGAATTGTATTGAGTCAGAACCCATTTTGGCTTGAAATGACAGTTTGTGGAAATTGCATTTTTTAATGTTCTGAGAGACAGAATATGAAGCTCCAATGCCTTTTTTTGATTTAAAGGGAATGAACTGGAAAAGAGAGAAGGCAACAGATGACAGGTGTGTTATTTGGCTGTTGCCTAAGTTTACTTACTTTACATACAGACAGGAGATGTGCATCTTTTTTGTAGCTGGACAAAGTTTGGTGCAAGATTCTTTCAAAAATCGTCTTTAGTTTTGGTTTTGAAAAGACACTGCACCAACCCAACTTCAAAGTAGTAACCCCAAAGTACAAGGAACTGTATTACAGAGTCTCTGGTAGTGTAGTAAAAGGCAATAATTAAGACAGCAGAATGCATCTGTTAAATTACTGTGAGTTTTCTTGTAAACATGGAGAGTTAACAGCCATGTAAACTTAATGAAAAGAGCCAGTACGTAAAGAGAAACAGGAAAAGTAGGTATTAGCAAATTAATGTTTAGTGGTTAGTTTTACAGATCCTCTTCTTCATGGTGCAGGAGAGTCAGAAATGAAAAAGATGAGCTAAGGTAAGCTTTTATATACACTAGTGCCAGTTCATTGACCTTGGTGTGATTGCAAAGCTGTAGCAAATGCTGAAATGTGGCTGTTAGGAGGGAGCCTGAATGAAAAACCATTTCCTCCACTGCTAAGGACAAAGGCAGATGCCCTTTCCTGCAGGCATCAAAGACAATGTTAACAGTTACCTGTGTATTACCACCAGGATAGAGGTTATTAGGACTGAAGAATGAGAGTTGCAAGGAAGAATGATTTATCTACTTGTCACCCATGTTTTACAAAATGCTTTAGGAAGGTATTTAGAGCTAAGATGAAACGCTTAGCTTTGAAATGAAGTGAAGATACTTACACAGTTTTATTTTTGTGAAGATACTTGCAATGTTTTTTTCCTATGGGACGATAAGCTATGGGAGAGGACAAGTAGTCCCAAAATAGTCAAGAATATATTTTTCCTAGTTCCCCAGACACTACCTTTTGGTGATTACTATTTCCTGTTGCTATTTTTATGCCAGAGAGAGTGATTTTAGGTGTTGATTTTGGGGATTTGAAATATTTCCGCCCCCTTCAAAAGGGGAGTATTTTACTGCTAATACTGCAGGACGCATAAATGATGAGCACTGATGACAGCTGCTCACTCACATTTGTCATCATTATGTAAACTGCCATCTGCCAGAAATGGGCACTGTCCGAATAAAAAGCAGAAGAGCTCAGCTGAATATCAGCCACTAGGCTGGGCTGAGCTTCAGCAGAGCTTGAAAGATCATCTGGTCATAGACACAGCTTCTTCTTTCTGTGACTGGCCTTCAGACAAAATTGGTGCACCTTGTTTGGGCAATTTGCATGCCTTGCTTCTGGTGCTGTGCTCCCAAATGAACATTCAGCAGTGAAGAACAAAGCTGATGATGTAAATTGTTTCCAACATTGCCACTGACCATGGTGGCCTTTATACCATGTTCACTGTGTACGTCAGTGCTATATTTGGGAGAAACGTTAGATGACCTGGTTATTGCTTTTCCAACAATACAGCTCTGAAACTCTGCTAATAAGTAATGAAAGCATCCTGTGGCCAGAATAGAAGGAAAAGTAATGACTGATCTGAAACAGGACAATAGAACTGTTTTTTACTTTGCAATGTAGTGTAGCTTGTAAACAAGATGGATCAATTTTTGTCCAGTTAGTAAGGGATTATGCATGAGAAAATTCCAGTTAAATATATTTTTAAAAATTCCAATGAGAGTTACAAATTGTTGTAGAATCAGCACAAGTTGGCAACTGTGATGCCTATTTAGAAGGAGGGCTGGAAGGATGATCCAAGGAATGACAGGCCTGTCAGCCTGACCTCAGTGCCAGGGAAGGTCATGGAGCAGATCATCTTGAGTGCCATCACACAGCATGTGCAGGACAAACGGGGTCAGGCCCAGCCAGCATGGGTGAATGAAGGGCAGGTCCTGCTTGACCAACCTGATCTCCTTCTATGGCAAAGTGACCCTCTGAATGGATGAGGGGAAGGTTGTGAATGTTGTCAACTTGGACTTTACTAAAGCCTTTGACAGCATTTCCCACAGCATCCTTCTGGAGAAATGGATTGCTCATGGCTTGGACAGGTGCACTGTTTGCTGGATAAAAAACTGGCTGGGTGGACAAGCTCAGGGAGTGGCGGTGAATAGAGACACATCCAGCTGGTAACCAGTCACTAGTGTAGTTGCCCAGGGCTCAGTGTTGGGGTCAGATCTGTTTAATATCTTTACTGATGATCTGGATGGATCAAGTGCACCCTCAGTCACTTTGCAGATGATACCAAGTTGGGTGGGAGTGTTGATCTGCTGCAGGGTAGAGTCTGCAAATGGGGCAAGGCCAGCTGCATGATGCTTGAGCAGGAGAAGTGGCAAGTCTTGCTCTTGGATCACAACAGCTGCATGCAGCAAACAGGCCTGGGACAAAATGGCTGGAAACCAGCCTAGTGGAAAAGGACTTGGGGATGTTGGTCAACAGCTGCTGAACATGAGCCAGTGTGTGCCCAGGTAACCAAGAATTCCAGTGGTACTGGGGCTTGTGTTAGAAATAATGTGGCCAGCAGGGTCATGGCAGTGATTTTCCCCTTGAACTTGGCACTGTTGAAGCCACACCTTGAGTCTGTGTTGAATTTTGGGCTGCTCAGTATAAGAAAGACACTGAGGTGTTGGAGCGAGTCCAGAAAGGGCAGCAGAGCTGGGGAAGAGTCTGGAGCAAAGTCTGATGAGGAGCAGCTGGGAAAGCTGGGGTTGTTTAGCCTGGAGAAAAGGATGTTCAGGAGAGATCTTACCGCTCTCTGCAACTACCTGAAAGGAGGCTGTAGCCAGGTGAGAGTCGGTCTCTCCCCTAGGCAACTGATGATAGAACGAGAGGAAATGGCCTCAAGTTGTGCCAGGAGAGATTTAGATTGGATGTTAGGAAAAATTTCTTCACCAGAAGGGTTGTTAAGCATTGGAAACAGCTGCCTGAGGAAGTGGTTGAGTCACCATCCCTAGAGGCATTTAAAACAGGTGTAGATGTGGCATTTAGGGACATGGTTTAGTGGTGAACTCCAGTGTTCTGGCTAATGGTTGTACTCAATGATGTTAGAGATCTTTTCCAACCTAAGTGGTTCTATGATTCTAACCTCTGTGCTGTTTAAGTGCTTTTTTGCAAGTTTGTCTCCTTACTTTTAAGTTGTAGCTACGTTAGCAGTAATCTAAACCCAGCAGGGTAATATTCCACATTGGCCATTATACAGTAATACTGTAGTGATCAACAGCTGAGACATTTCCTACAGCAAGAGGATTTTGTTTTGTTCACAAGCATTAGGATGCTGTAATGTTGAAAATTCTCAGTCAAAATTACTAATTGACTGTGAGTCTTGATTAAAAATAATGTTGAAACTTCAATTTTTCTCACTTCCTGCGGGTAAGAGTCATCAGAAAGCAATGATGCCTGCCTCAACAGTGCTGCAGCACAGTGCTTAAACAGGGCAGGAGACAAGCAAGGGCTGAATTTTGTGTGCTTGAGAGGTTTACTTCTCTGTGTTGACAGTGACACAATATGATAAATCCTTCTCTTCATAGCGGCCATTTAAAATGTGATTAATGCATTTAGTCAAAACCTAAATATAAATAGAAAATAACCATGCATATAAAAATGTTTGTTGTGTGTAGATTTTTCCCAGGAGCAATAAATTAGCCAGTAAGAGGTTTTGTGCAGTTTTGTGATGTTTATTAGTTACAGTGCCACATTGCACTTTAGGAAAAAAAACCTCTATTCAATTTGATGAAGCAGTAGAAGAACGTTTATTTGAACAGTTTGTGACTACATGTCCCAGATGATGAGTGCAGGGAAGAGTAAATTTAATTTTTTGTTTGACTTTGCTTCATCAAATGCTCAAGGCATCAGAAATAAAAATGTTTTTCATTGCAGTTTACACTTGATCTCCCTTATCTGAGAGAGAAGATTTTGGGTTAAGGAGTTTGGAAGTACAAGGACACCAGCTCAGGGTCTGCAGAGTTGGCCCTCTGGAGCAGAGCTATGGACCACACAGTCAGGTAGCACCTGGTATCAACATACAGTATGTCCAGTGTGTACACTATAAACAGTTCTGTACACACACCAGCAAACAGATACAGATTTTCCCCCAAGCCTAGACTCCTCCTTAACCTCCTCTCTGTTTCTAACAATGACACAAAGTCTTCCTTGTTCACGCTTGCATTATTTATGTTTTGCTGCCAAGCCTTTCTCCTGGTTCTTAATCCACCTTGAAAAATCTATTTTTTCCCTCCTCTTTTGGCTTTGCCAGGAGGCAGAAAGCTACAAGTCAGCTATGTTTTCTTTTTCTGTATATAATGCAAATCTCTTTTACTGCTTGCCAAACTCAAGAAGTCGGCTTCAGGCGTTAAGACCACCTGTGTTGTTCTGTTGGTGACTTGACTTTAATACTAAACATATCCAAACCATCTTACTGGGTGTGATACATTTTTTGGTAGTCTGTGGCAGTCTATACTATATATTTGAAGTCTCTTCAGTCATGTTGGCTTGGGGCTTAAGTTCATGCTCAGCCTCAAATTCGGTATTGTCTTTGTTATTCAGTTTGTTTCAAGGGATGTAGCCCTCTAATCTTGACATGAGAAAAGAGCTAAACTTCCAGTGGTTTCCCTGGTTGGTACTGGTTGAAGGAGGACCTTCAACCAAAACATAGGCTTGATGATTCAGACTTAGATCTTCCTAAAGTGAGCAGAGTATTTCAAAGCCTTTTTTACTTGCTAGGAATTTAGGATAAAAAGGTGGATGGATATAGACGTGTGAACCATTCTACTAATGTAGTCAGCTGTCCTTGTGTGCCAGATACAGAAATACCTTCATTCCAAGTGATTTTGCAACATTTATAGTTAGGAAAAATTTATATTTCCGGTACTTTTATAATATTGAAAATAAACCTGTTCTGTTCCAACAGTTACAGCGGAACAGCTTCTTCACTTGTGCTGAGTTTGTTTTCTTCTTATTCTTTTCCCTCTTAAATTTCACCTGAGAAATGATTAATAGGATTTGTTAAATCTTTCTGTAACATGACACATTTGGTCTGATTCTAAGAAATTTTTAATTGTGCATTTGCTGTTGAGATAAAATAAGCAAGGGGAAAAATGGAAAACTGCTTTGCGGAAATGAACCTTATTACAGCTTTGAGGAAATGACACTGTAATTAAAGCTGAGACAGATATTTTATTCAAATCCCTTCTCTTCAGCTGTGCATAGCATGTTGAAAATAATGTTGTGATGATTTATCGTGTTGATGCTCTTTAAGGGACAGTTTGTGGAGAGAATTTGTACTTAATTCTGAGAGAGAAAATAGAGTATTTCTGTGTATATTTAGACTTGGGTGAACTTTTGTAGAAAGTAACTTGGAAGCTGGCTTTTTTGGGGACAAAACTTCCTGTTTTGTCCCAAACTCTATGTATACTGTTTCCATGGATGTTCCTATAGAGTGGAATTCTGTCTTCTCTCAAGAGCCATAAAATCAGAGTTTGGGTTATGACATCAGTACATATGATATTTTCTAATGATGAATGATTTACTTTTGCCAGAGTAAAAATGGAAAGGGAGCAAACAAAGGGAAAAAAAACCCCAAAATAGGTACAGTTGACTAGTTCTTGCATTGCACCTGTTACTGTACCATGTGGAAACTTTCCATTTGGGATTTTGGGGGAAAAAACAATAATAGAAAAAGGATATGAGTAGGTACTAGCATACTTGCTCTCATTTGCTCCCATCTCAGCCATATTTAATGTTGAGCTGAAAAAGCCATGAGATCAGACCTTTTTTTTGGCTTAGAAAGAAGAGTTGCTCTCTTCTGTCTTTCTTTAACAGTTCAGTTTCAGTAATTCAATTTGATGTCAGTTCTTGTTTTCACAGCTTTTCCATGCCTCTTTTAAAACCAGCAATATGTATTTTTCCATTTAAGAAAAAAAATATAGAATAGACAGAGCCTCTTTTAAAACCAGCAATATGTATTTTTCCATTTAAGAAAAAAAATATAGAATAGACAGACAAAATATTGAAGAATTTATGACTTAGACATGTTTGATAATCAGCTCTTCCCCTTGTTCTGGTCTACAATGCCTCATTTTCTTTTTTCAGTATTTTCTTATTGCAGCCTTTTTTAACGGCTTCTTTTCATTTACCAACAAACACTATAGTTTTTCAGAGGACAAAAAATCATTTCAGTTCGTTTGAACACAATGAGAACCAAAACAACTCATAGCTGTAGCCTGCAGTTAGATTGTTATTTTTTCATTGCAATTCCATTTTTTTTTCAGTTGCTTATATTTTTGTCAAAATCACTCCACACCAGTAAGTACTAAACTAATTTGCACTGCACAGAAGGCAAATTTTATCAAGCATGATGATTTCACTGGCAAAGGAGAACTGTGTTTTAAAAGGTTTATGCTTACATGAGGAACCCAAGTTATATGCAAGAAATATAACAAATTTCATATATACATACAAAAACACACAGTAGTTGAAAAGATGGAAATATAAATATTTGAGGAATCTAGACTTTTTTAAATGAAGTGTGAGTTTTGTGATAGTAATTAAGAGGTTTCTGTTTTTAGATGGGAAGAATAACAAATGCTATTTTCAGTTTTCTTTGCTGATGTAGTGTCAGGGTTTCCAGCTATGAAAAGTGTATAAGGTCTTCAAAGTGGCTTGTAAAAACTGCTTAAGTAGATAAGTGATATCTCATATTAAGTTTGAAAACCTTTGATACAAAGTGTGTGGGCTAAACTAAAATCCTTTCAGGTGAGGAGAAGGGTGATTTTCTGCCCTGTCTCCTGAATCTATATAGAAAGTTTAACTATGAGCTTTTGACTGTGAAAATTCATGGTATATTGTCAGATATAGAGGTAAAGTAGGGAAACAACCTTTTTTTTTCCCTATTGCAAGCTTATATTTTAAAAAAAGATGTATTTTTCTTAGCAACAGGAAAAATGACAACCACCATGAAATACTACACAGCTTAAGATCTCGACTGTGAGGAACACTTACCTAAAAAAAAAATTTACTCCTGCTTCAGCTTTAGTTATCTTTTGTGAGAATATTTTCACAGAATTTTTTTTTTCTGTGAAAAAAAACATTTTTCAAATGTTTTTTGAGGAGAGCCTCCCCAGTAGAGGTGCTGAGCTGGAGGGGAAGACCTGACCAGCAACTCTGAACAAGATCAGATTAGTAAAGGGGTAAGCTTCTGTCATCTTGATCTGTAAGCTGAAATTTATTAAGTTGTTCTAATAAAGTCTGTGCATAGCAGCAGATAACTTATTTTCAGTTGTCAGTTTTGGAGTTACACTGGGATTTGTAAGATTGTTCAGAAATAATTGTTAATAGTGCCATGCACCACAAAGGTCTGTGATGCTTCAAAGGGATGCACAAGCCCTAGAGGGATGCTCAGAGTTACTGCTGTGTGTGATTGCAGAAGAAAGTCATGAGGCTTGTGCACTTCAAAAGTCAGGGCATGCAAAAGTTCAAGCAACCCAAGCAAATTCTCCTCCTCCCTTCTGCTTGCTCATTATAGTGCATATAATTGCTCAATCAGTTTCCTTTCTTTGGAGCATCTCCTTTAGCAATTAAGAGATTTGATGATCTAAGTATGAATGGAGTTCTTAAATTATATTTTTTGGTATTGAGGTTTTTGGCCAAGTAGAAATGCAGACTTTTTGTTTCATTACTGCTGCTTTACCTTTACAATCATTTTTGTTTTGACCATGATCTGGTCTATTAAAGATCTCTCCTGTCTATCAAAGCAAGATGCTGTTCTCAAATGTCTATATGGTGGATAATTTACTGGTTTTTTAGTCTGGGGGTAGCATTTTTATATGCACCTATAGCTGAAAGAAAAATTACACATGAACAGTACCCTGTCTGCCAATGTTTAATCTTATATTTGAAAAATATTTTATTTCCATACAGAAAAGAAATGTTTCTTTAAAAAACATACAACTAATTTGCTAGAGTCTTTATTAAAATATTCAGATTTATGTTCATAAGATATTCTATTCCCCTGCACACTGAGACAATTTACTTCCAATCACCGAATTGTGAGGTTTTGATGAGGCTACTGCACTTCAGGCTCATTTTTTTAAAATCAAATAGTTGTGTTGGTTTTCAATCCTGTCTCCCTAAACCGAGAAATGCTAAAGCTAGTGGTGAATTGAGATGTTAACAGTGAAAGAGAAATAAGAGAGAACATTTTGAAAATGCGGGTATTTATATTAATGAAAAATTATTTTAGAGGGAAAAGGCTTATAAGTAAAACAAGGAAATAAGAATCAGGAATGATCTTTATTTGCAGTTCTAGAAGAAGATTTAAGAAGTCATTTAATATTTTTGCATGTTTTTGTTTCCATGTCTGTAAAATGGCATGATAAAGGTGTACAGGAAAGCTTATCTAATTCAAGGCTGCCGAGTTTTTAGAGACCAGTGGATGTGTCAGATGAAAACAATTGCAATTTCTTTCAACCTGAGAATTTACCTTCTTTAAATTGACTTGATTACCATGCTACTTACTTTTTTGTCTAGAGCATAAAGCTATTGAGAGGCTCATTTTTGTAAGTCGTAACTTCTGTAAGTCATAAAAAATAGTGGAAAAACTAGAAATTAATGTCATTTTCATATTACACAAGAGAGACCACTTTGAAAGCCTACATTTAGTCCATTCCAACTCTGAAAGCATGTGGAATTCTTATCAGAAATGTGCAACATCAATAATTTTCAGGCATTATCTAAAAATATAAACTATTTTAGATTTTCAAATAAAGTAAAATTTAGAAATGCTGATAGCTTGAACTCAAAAAGCTCATTTGGAAACCCCTGAATTAACTAAATTTCACAGATTTTTAATGTATGGTCTGTTCTTCCTGGTATCCTACCTGTTTAATTTTGGAAATGCTTTCAGAGCTCTCCAGAGATCATTTGTTTGGGTTAATAGGGAGCTGAAGTTCTTTGGAAGTACTTTGGTTGAGTTGATTTAAAAAAAAGGTTTGGCTTTGAATTTTTTGGCTTTGAAATTTGGATCTGGTTTAATTTCACATTAGAGCAGACAGTGAAAAGTAAATATCCTTCAATACAATTGTCTTCAATTAGTCATATTTTTCTACTGGAAAGAAACGTTAGATTTTATAAAATAGCTATCCCATTAGGATTGAGCATACCATTGGTTTTTATTTATTCTAGAACATTTATTGTCCTATGGTAAAATATTTAAGAGCCAGTCTGTGCAAATGAAACAAACAGCTAAAAATAAGTGAATAATGAATTAATCAGATGCATGTTACTTACTAAAGTGTCTCTAAGGATTTATTGCCTTAGTGAAAAGCAAATTAAATACCTTGTGTACTTTCCTGATAGAAAATCAGTCATTGGGAAGATACTGTCTTTGCCATGAGTAACCTCTCTGGGAACAAATGCAGAGAAGAAAAATCTGAAACCAAATTAGTTCTTCATCTAGGAAGAAAATACTGAAAGTAGCAGGATTAACCTTCTTTTAATTAAATGATAAGCTTTTATCAAGGTAGACAAGCACCGTATATTAGAATATTTTATCCCTAACATATTATTGTAGTTACTAATTTTGCTGTGCTCAGAAATATGGATACATGAAACAGGTGAAAGGAGAAAGTTATTTGAGATCCAGAAAGGAAACTCTTCTAATGTTTCTTTTCAAGTTTGCAAGAACTCAAGGGACTTGTTTCCAAGGTATTATATAAGAGAGAGGAATGAGCAACCTTTCAAAGTGCAGGCCTTCTGAATACAAAATCAGTGTAGATTTCAAAAGCAAGTAGTAACCAAATTCATTCCACCTTTTCCTCCTGTACTCAGCACTGGTGAGGCTGCATCTCGAGTCCTGTGTTCAGTTTTGGGCTCCTCTGTACAAGAAAGACACTGAGGTGCTGGAGCAAGTCCAGAGAAGGGCAGCAGAGCTGGTGAAGGGTCTGGAGCACAAGTCTGATGAGGAGTGGCTGAGGTGTTTAGCCTGGAGAAAGGGAGGATCAGGGGAGACCTTATAGCTCTCTGCAACCACCTGAAAGGAGGCTCAGGTTGAGACACTAATCTCAGTCCTTCACAAGGCATCCCTACACATCTGTACTTTTGTATATTTTGACATTGTCAACTCTTAAAGAAAAAATTGATCAAGTGTATCTGAGACTTTTCCCTAGCTACTTGTTTTATTCATGTCTTACCTGCTTTACTTGTTAGTTCTTACACTTTTTGGATGGCAACTTCACAAGCTATTTCACAGTCCTGCCCAGATACAAGTGGTTGCTTCATAGATGTAAAAAAGCTGTCTTATCAGAGCTAAGTTGCTCACTGCAACTAAATCAGAATTAAGTAAAGAATCATAGTGTAAGTAATAGGCTAAAGATGGTATTATGAAGCTCTATGACTTAATAAATTACAATATTTAATTGTCTCTGTTCCTTCCACTCTTAGAACTGTGAACATTTGTTTCAGTTATGTAAAAATTAGTTGAAATAAATGTTTTACTTTATTCTTACTTAAATCTAACTGTGCAGAAGACAGAAATGTCTTAAAAATTGAGACAAGAAAGAATTAAATTTCTCAAAGCTTGGCTTTAAAAAGTTTTGTTTCTGTCCTGCTTATTAGTGACTTTGGAAAAGAACCATAACAAGTGAACTTTAAGTTGGCTTTTCAAAATGGAAATTTGAAAAGCTATGGTTCCCAAAAAAAAAAAAAAAAGGATTATTTGCACATAAAAATATTTGTTTTCAAATAAAGGTCTTTGTCTGACTAGAACAGTTTTTATTAACAAGTCATATATGGTTTCTTATATGGATTTTCTTTTGAAAGCAATGACTTAAATGGAAAATCATGCAAGGCAAAATGCCCTTCTAGAGACCCGGTCCTTAAAAATGGTAGTTATGAAATGTAGGTTAAACCACACTGATTTTATATTGTGTTACATAAAACTTTAGAAGGCTATCCAGGCAGAACGATTTGAAACACCATATTCATCATCTAGTATGAATATGCATGGAAAATTAACTGAATGATAATCTAAACTCATAGGCAGTTGCCTGTAGTTACGTTTTTTGATGTATCTCTAAAGAAATTTAGAAGAAATCCATCAGGGGAAGATTTTCAGCTTTCTCATAAAGCTCTTTTTCCCCCCACTATTTAAATGCAAAAATTAAGAGGCAGATATCTGGGTGACGGGTATTGGAAATAAAATGCAACAATTTTTTTACAAATGGGAGTAGGATTATTCTTGGCAATTTATGTCAGGCTTGTAAAACATCTTTTGCATACTCTTTCAGAACTACAGTAACAGATTCACACTGAGCTTGAAAAACATCTGGGCTTTCAATTATCTTTCTTCCTTTTGGTTCCTAATGGATTGAACAATATTTGATGCTATCTCAGGGTTGTTACCTATGCTGGAGAGCCAGTGATTTCACCATGTTTCTGTTAGCCTCATGGGGAAACAGGGTGTGTCTGGTTTTTCTGAAGTTCCAGCAGCTTGGCTTCTGAAGGGAGTTACCAGGTCTCCTGGATTCTCCACGGTGAGGATTCATCTTAGGAAACAAACTGAATTGTTTATGATACCTCTGAAACCTATGAAACATTTCAGAAAGAACTTCCCTGAGAAAGTCCTCTGCTCACTTTGAGTGGGTCCCAGTGGAGTCCTGCACACGGTGTGGTGTAGCTGTACCTAACCAGTAGCCCAAGCATAAACAGGCTTTGTATTGGAGTCTGTACATGAGTGGGAAACAGTGCTTTGTCAGGTGGATGGAAGTCCAAAGAACTTACCAATTTTAACTGTGCTTCCCAGAAAACAAAATATGCTGACTTTAGACCTTCTGATAGTTCATGTTCTACCCTCATTACAGCTTCCAGGAGCTATTCCTGAAGCTCTGCACTTGTTTATTTGGCAGAGGCAGGTAGGTTCATTGGAATGTCACATGCATAAACCTCTTGAAAACCTCTTTGTGATAGTGATGGTAATGGTGATGTAATGATGAGGCAGATACCCACAGGTTAGAAATAAAACTAAGAAAATTGGAAATTTCTCTTGTAGATATTTAATTCCTAATTTCTCATTTTACATGGCTTGTGGTTGAGGACCATGCACAATTTCTTCCTGCAGTGGTATAAGTTGTCCAGTGTTGTGCATGTGTGTTACTGGCATGTGTTACTCTTCCTACTGGTGGTGGAAATGGTCAATGAGTAAACCATTCTCTTTGCCTGGCCTAATCCATCTAAATATTATCTGTCTGTATTTAGCTAGTAGTGTCTGGACTCTCACCACTGGACTCTCAGTCTGTGGAAAGAGTTTCCAAAGGATAAGTTGAATCTCCTTCCTGAAATGCTACCTCTCTCCAAAGACAGTAAAAGAGTAATTCTCCTCTTGGTTCCTCATCCAGTACATTGCTTTCCTGAAGGCATCCCTAGTTCAGAATGATGTTTGACAAAAGTATTTGTGTTTCTCTTAATGTACTGATTTTTTTCCCCTTATATGGTGTGCAACCAGATTTATATTCAACAGCCAAGGGTATATATTAGCCCTACCTGGATTTATACCATGAAAACTTTTTAGTATCTACTTTCCTACTCCTGATTTGAGCTTGGCTGTTGTGATACTTCAGGTTCTTTGACCCAAATCCATCCTGTTCCCTAGTACAATCCTACCTGCAGACCTATCCAGGCTAGAAGGTCAGTCACTGGGGTGTATGCATGACTCCTTAGCTGGAGGAACTTGACATGTTTTACAGCTGAGGTTTAGAGGCTGTTCTTTCAAAATGAAGCCTATTTGCAGCAATTAGACTTTTCCCCATGGTTTCTCAGCAGCCTTTTTCATGCTAGTCATTCCAGCTGCTGCTAACCCTCTCTGCAGTCACTTCCCTTTGTTTAACACTGGCTTTCCTTCTTGAGGAAACCTTCCAGAGGGGGAAAAAGGGAGAACCATTTTCTGTCTGGGTCTTGACTACAGTTTCAGGAAAAGTCAAAGCAAATTCCTGGACCCATTTTCAGAAAAATTCCCAGCTCCACCTTCAGCCACATGGTGTGAAGGAGCCTTTTATTCAGAGGGGAAAGACTCCTTTAAAACACTGTTAAGCCTATAAACCAAACTAGATGATTTTTTTTCTTTTGAAAAAAGTTTTAGTTAGTATTTACTTTTATGAAGCTTTCCTGAGGGCTGGTATTTAGTTGAACTGTAGTCTACTGCAAAAGGGGACAACTGAGTGCTCTCTTGAGGTCCCTTAAGCAAATGTTAATTGTCTACACTACATAAGGACAGTAAGTACTGGAGGAAAGATGCTGCCTGCAACCTTGTGGTAAATAATCGAAGACTGAATAGAACACAAGAAAGGTAACCCTTGGCTAAAGTTAGACTGAATGTGAGATGTTGCCTGTGAAAATCTGAGCTTAAAGCAAAAACGCATGATGGTTGGGGATTTCTGCTAGCTAGAAAGTCTTTCTAATAAGAAAACAAGGACAGGCAGGGTAGTACTACTTTTAGCAGAAATTCTGCTCCAAGGCTCAGGCTTGGGCTATACATGGAAGCTGTGACTTTCCGTCTCTTCTGTAAATTTTATTTAATGAGCTGTAAATGTTATGTGCCAATAGCCATCTTAATATTTCTGAGGCTGTCTGCCATACCAAATACTTAGTTCACCCTCAGATAAGCCTATAGACTGTGCAGTTTCCATGACAGATTTCACATCTAAATATCTAAATATTGAAACTGAATTGAAAAGACCTGTTAAAGATGTATGAATGTAGACTTTATAATTTTCATTTCAGCTGCTTTTGTTCCTAAGGAAATATTTGAAAGACAAATTTCTAGGAATTATTTCATTGAGTATTTATTAGCATATGTGTCCATCTCTCTGCGGGCTCACACAGTCTCAAGCCTTTTGAAAAATTAGTGATATTTTGGAGTGAAGTGCTAGTGCAAAACCAAGTATCAGTCAGACAGCCTAAAGAGGTGTAGGAGTTGATGCAGCAAAAATATATACAATCAATTTGGAAAAATGGTTCAATGATAATTTTACAGCCCATGAAAATGTCTGTTTTGACTCTGCTGATATTTTTGGTAAGAATCACTAGGAATATGAGTTTGTATGGGTCCACTCTTTCATTGTCCAGGGAGAAAAAACACTAATAAAATACACATAGTCTGAGTAATCTTAGTTGAGCTTGGTGACAATGTTTTTGTAGGCTCTGTAGGCAGAAACTGTAGGCAAAATACTGCAGGAATTAAGAAATAATTTCCTCTCCTTGCCCAAGTGCTGTGGAAAAAAAATGGGACTGTGAGCACTTCCATGTTTTAATAAGTGTTTTCTATTTCTTTTTGAAATAGCTATGTGGTGTATCCAACCAGAAACTAAACTGGGTTGCTGAGCTTCCGTGTATACCTCCCCTCTACTTAATGGCCTAAGAAAACTATAGCTGACCTTCAGTCATTTGTTTGGAGACTAAAATAAATCAGTGTGGAAACCATTCCATGGTTGCCTACTGATTTTGAGCATTTCGTCCGGAATCGTAATGCACAATGTCTGCCTACATTCCTGCCTGCATTAGTCATGCTAAATGAGTAAAGTTAAAAGTTTTAGTAAATTAATTCTTATGACTAGTGATTTATTAAAATGTATATTGCATTTTTTTCTTTTAACTCACATTAAGCAGAGAAGCTTCCAGATGAAAGCTGGTTAGCTCAGTGGCTTGGGAGGAGTTCAAGGCCAGCACTGAAGTTTATGGCATGGGTCCAATGGCAAGCGAGAACTCACAGAATTCACAAAAAATTTAAAGAACAAAAGTTGTCACCTTAGCGTACAAATTGCACAAGAGCATCTCTTAACAGCACAGTTCATAAAAATAAAGAAGGTAATGTTTATATCAGCACCCAAAGTGCCTGTCACTCAGATGCTGTGGCTGCATAGGGTAGTTCTGAGGCAGGATGAAAAGGGAAAATAGTTCCTGGCTTTATTACTCTGTGGCAGGAGTGTTATGGTATCACCTTCCTTATTTGGCTCATCTGGTCCTGTCTGGAAAACAATAAGGCCCAAAAGGTCCATCTACTAAGAAATGGAAGGAAATGCTAATGGATCCAATTTCTTTATCATCCATAATCCTCAGTCCCTTCTAGCAGGTACATTGCTTAGTGGTTGCTGGTATTTGCATTGCATTTTCCTTTGAGGAGACAGAGAAGTTCTGCTGTTGCTGAAGTCAAACCACCCTGGACTTAGATTGTGCTTTGCCCTCTGTGGTGTTTCTATGGGTGTAAAATTTTTCCTGGAACTGCCTTAGTTTGTTCCTTCACATCAGCTTCTCCTTGCACTTGTCTTTATGTACCTTTGACATAAGGAGAAAGGATGTCTCCAGGAAAGCTTCCCACTTCTCCCAGCTTTTCTCTGTAGAGCTGAGTATGTCAAACAGTTTACATGTTCTGGGACCATTCTGCAATGGCAGAAAAAAATCTTTGGACTGAGATACTGCGTCTTCCATGAATGCTTATTTCTCTCCTCTGTCTGTGAGGATGACCTAGATTTAGATATCTATGGTTCAGGCATCTACATTTAATCATTAATGCTTGCTGTATGCTGTGTATGCTAATTGTCCTCTCTTTGGATTCCACAAAAAATTAGTTATAAGAATAAAGGAGAGAGTAATCCTTCCAGTTTCACTCTTCTAGTATCATTTCACTGATGAGGTCTAAGGATGAAAAGGAGGAAACTGGTTGGCAGGACCTGTTGGTTAAATGCTGTGTTAGAGCACTGTCAAAGCCTTGCTTTACCTGACTGCAGAGAAAGCCTACTTTTAAGCAGCTGGGAGGAAGGCAAGTTTCCATAGTACCAATCTTCATGTAAACAGGTTCTAGGAATATGTTTTCAGAATGAGCATGGAGAACCCACATTCTTGTTTTTGAATATGTTAGCTCATTGAAAGTGCAAGGAATGTTGTCTTTATCAATGAATGAGTGGTTGTATGTATATAAATTCTATGTAATGCATATATTTATTTATAACACAAATTATAATGTGTATGTATATGTACTTATATGTACAAAATTACATATGAGTAATTTTACATACACATTACATATAATGTGCATGTAAAATTACTTATATGTAATTTTGGTGTATTTTAAAGAGAGAAAGAATCAACTACTGTGTTACTGTTTTAATTTCACATAATCCCTGCAATCTCTTCTCCTTCTGCTTGAGTAGTAGATACGGTGTACCTTTTAAGCATAAAGCTACAGGGCTTAACAGATTAATTGCTGTAATGTAAAATGACTCCAATGTCCCTGCAGATCATACTCATGAAAATTGCAACTAATTAAAGCTTGTTGGCAATCCAAGTTAATGCAAGTAGAAATAACTGTACACAAAGTTATATTTTATAATGAATTAACGAAATGGCATTTTCTCTAAGCTTTTTCAGAAATTTGTTGCATGCTTACATCAAGTAGATATACTAATTTAAAATTTTAAAGCAATTAAGGCATTACTGATTTATTAGGTTTGAATTATGCTAAAAACTCTTGGGGCAGGGACTTGTCACTTTGGAGTTTGTGAAATTCTGCTGTCATCACAATTGAAAGCGCAGTACTACCACAAATGATTTAATAGCAGAAAGTAGGAATCCTTGGATTTCATATATTTAGGATGTGCATTAAGTAATTTATTGAGGTTTTTACTTTGCTTCTTCTGAATAAGGCAATTTTTACAAGGACTTTCTTAAAAATTGACCCTTTCCTCTTTTTATTTTCACAAGTACTTTACAAAAATTGCATGTTAATTTGCATTTTCCTCTGTAGTAGAAGGGGTAAAATTGTAAGATTTCTACATTTGCTTGTCTCTGAAGAAATGTCTGTTTTATACAGGTGTATTTTTTATACAGGTTTATTTTCTTCCATATGTGAAATATTTCATATTTATCAGGAAAATAAAAAGCCCTTTAAAGTGCAAGGACAGTATAAATTAAAAAGCAAAGAAATGGAACGTAAAGCCTAGAAATCATTTAGGTAATGATCTGGGTGTGCACGTGTTTACTTTTGAACGAGTCCTGGTAGTTACAGAGATAAAGAACTTAGTAGTAGTTGAATTGCAGGTTCTGAACCCTTCTGTACTGAATTGGTGGCAGTTCATGAAAATATTTAGAGAAACTGTTAACTGCAGTATTTATGAGTATTTACAAATCCTTAATGTCTGCTTAGTAGCAGTCAAATAACAAGATGAACAGGTGTGTCTCCCAAGCTTCTTGAAAAGAGCTTAAGAAGAATGGGATATGACTTAGCAAGCAGAACTAATGCTGCACAGCCTACCGCTCTCTTCATCATAAATTCACATTTGCATGGTGTGGTGACATTTCAGTTATGAATAAAGCAAACCTGTGTCTGATTGCATCCTGACTGTGGTACAAGGGTATAGTGCTAACCCTTGGCATAATCTCCGTGATGTTTGCATGTTTAGGAGAGCTGCATGCATCTATTTTCTTTTCAAGCTTTCAGCTAACATTTTCAGGTTATTTGGACATATGGAAAGGAGGCAAAACATACCCCAGCTTGATTGTTGTGAGGCTGCAGAGCATGAGGAACCTGGAAGAAATAAACTGCTGCTGGTTTCAGCATCTCACACATTTTTAAGGGGCTTGGAGAAGGTTTTCTCACTGTCCTCAGATGAGCCTCTGCAGTCCAAGAAGCAAGGTGACTTTTTGGGGACTGTCTCCTGACACCTATCCTGGTCATTATCTGCAGCTGGGTGACTTTTCCTAGTTGCTGATGCAGGCCTGTGATTAAATAGCTCAGAACATATAGTTTGTTCTAGAGGTTTATCTAGAGTAATTTGTACAATGCATAGTCATCCCTGTCTCGTTTATCTAATATGGGTGGCAAATAACTCAGGTTATGAAATTTGCAAGGAGAGCTTGTGGCCAGGACGTTTTGAAAATAAAATGCATGATTATTGTTTATGCTTTTGTTGTTCTTTATGCAAATTGGCTGATGAAAAATGAATGCAGTATTTTTTTTTTCTGTAGGGAAACTGAAATCCTTTACCCTGCACAACTCTAGCTCATCAGTAAACCTGAATGACTGTTTATATATTTGGTTTCTTTTCTGTGGTGTAGCATGAAGAATGGCAATGATAGTTACTACTTTAATAAATATGCCACTACATAATCACACTGCATCATATATGTTGAAGTAATGTTAGAAGTACTTTGGATGTGGGTGCTTATGCAGAGATTCCCACTTCTATTTCACATCCAGGGAGCGACGTCCTGGCATTGCTTCTCAGAACAATGCCATGATGATGTCCTGCTCAGTTTGCTGTGCTGCTTCTGCCTTTAGATTTTCTGGTAAATCACACCTCCTCCCTTGCTGAACAAGCCTTTAAATTCTGTTCTGGGAAGCAGGAAGCTCTGCAGCTCCCACGTGGATAAGCTATGCCCTGTGCTGCAGCACACACCTCGTGCGCTCACTGCGTGCACTTGGGCTGTAACTCCTGGTGTGTTTACCTGTCTCACTTCACAGAGGGGCACTATTGCTCCTTCCCTTTGACTCAGACACCTGTGCATCTCGCCTCATCAAATTTTCTCTTCCCTATTGACCACAAACTCCTTTGATGAGAATTTTGATGCTGCCAAGGAAACAATAGCAATAGTTTGCTTGTATCTCTGGCACAATGTAGGCAGATCACCAACAAGAACGCAGTATGTTTAAAAATGCTGTGTGGTAGTAAGAATTGAACATTTCTATTCATCTATATTGACAACATGTGATCAATGTTATGTCATTTTATGAGTCTGTGTATAATTTCTGTCCTCATTTCCTCAAAAGTAACAAGAAAATCAGTGAAAACAAAGCTGTTCAATGCATTTGTCATCTATTCCATTCAATGCTACCAATAGATGTGTTTCATACAGGCCGTCTTTTGAATGTGTTAAGATTGACTTTGTCTTCTTGCAGACTGTTCTGTTTCACCATGATGCATCTCATTGCTTTATTGTAGTAGGTGGTCTTACTTCATAATGCTTTTGTTAATTTTTCTCAAACTTTGCCAGGCCAAAGTTAAAGCTCACTGATCTTCAAAAGTCACCTGGAAATCTGAAACTTGTATGTTTTTCAAAATTTCAGTAAGTCTAGAAATTAGAAGCAGGACTGCGTTATTAAGGGCTTTGGTGGCTGGTAGAACACAGGAAGATGTAATGGGAACACTTAGGACCCTTTTCAGGAGCAATGCCTTTGCCTTTGGAAGAATTCTGACAATTTCAAGTGTTAATGCTACTGGACACTTGAAAACACAATATTCACTCATCTGTCAGATGACTGAATGAGGTACCATTATTTCATAACCACCTCTCTCCTGTGCATTGGATAAAATTCATACTGCAGATAGTGTTGCTTAATCTTTGTCAAAGTTCTGACTAACCTCCCACTTCCAGAAGGAATTATTACAGGGAAAGACAGATGTTACCGCTCCTCATGTTGTCTATTTTTCAATTCCTTGTACAGTAGATTCTGGTTCCTTTAAACTTTTCAGGGAAGTTGCAATAGAGGATGAGGGAAACAAAGAAGTAAAAGAAGATAGTAAGGAGAGAGTAGTCTTATGAGAAGATAGTAACTTTTTGACTATTATGCATGGATATACTACCCATACATCTGATTGGTTTGAAATAATGTAATATATATACAGAAGCAAAACTATCACATTTCAAAAGCTGGAAAATATTAAGACAGAAAGTCGCATGAGATAACAACTACAGGAGAGAAAGGAAAAGCCCTCCATCACTTTCTGAATTAACAATATGTTTTTCAAATAAAAATACTGGTATTTTTTAGTAGAATCTAAACATTTTATCATATTACATATGTGAATGTAAGTTAGAAACAAAGTAGTTTAAACAGCTCCCTCCAATTTTTCATCCGCTGAGGAATATCCTATATTTCTCTTAAAGGACTATTTAAATTATTTTAAAATGATAAGGGAAAGAAACTATAGCTATTTTCCACCAAGGTTTGGCAATTCTGTTGAAGAAATCAGGCAGTGACACATGGAAAGAGAGCCCTGTATACAAATAAATCATTCTTGACATATCCCTTAGGCAGTTGGCTTTCTTATGCTCTGCAGTGCACTGGGACGTACTATTATTATTTCCCATGTGATTATATGTGTGCATATGCTGTCACTTTCCATTGCTGGAATAAGCTGTTTGAGCTGGATTTTTAAATATTCCCTCTTTATTCATCAATGAAAAGTCAGTTTGATGCAAATGAAGGCTTTACTGAATTTCATTAGCAAGGAGAAAAAGTCTCTCCTCTTGTCCCATCTCCAGTTGTACATCTAAGGCAAGTCAACAACCTTTAAGGTGTTGCCTTAGATGCTGGAAGTGTTGTGAAATAAAATGAAAAAGATGCAGCTTTAGCTGTCCATCTCCCATTTGAAGGCCTCCAGTTTGAGTGTGTTGAGTGTTAACAGCTAGCACTGAAACCCAAAGGACCTGTGTGAGTATGTATTGTCTCCCCAACATGTAGACCTTTGCATGAAGCAGTGGGAAAGATAGTTGTCTTTTGTAAATCGCTGCATGATGCCCTGTGCAGTTTTCAGGGTGATTTTGTTCGTGGCTGTCTGTCCTTCCATCTCTTCTGCTTAGAGCCTGGTAAGATAATGATGTTTTCACTGCATTCAATCAGGACTAAGAACTCTGTGACTCCTGGTCACAATCACATCTGGTTTATCCTGGAGGGACGAAAAGTCTGCTTACATTTGTTTGTTCATGAATGCTGTTCTGTCATATTCCTTTTGACAATTATAATTTCTCACTGGCTTTAGGTGCTTGTTGTAGGGGGAAACACAGTGTTTAGCATCCTTGTCAATACAGGGAATATAACACGCTCAGTATTTTGCAAAACTAGTATGGATCATTCTGTGGCAGATTGATTATTCTAGTAAATATTGCTGGAAGTTTTATCACTGAAAATGGATCATTTTTTTGTTGATCACTGGGTGTTTCAGGATGTGTGTTGCTGTGGGAAGGCATAGAGATTGCACAGGTTGGCTACAGTGGGAGAGTGTCGCTGCTTTGCAATGAAAGTGGAAGAAGAGTGGCTTCTTACTGCAGCAACTCTTGTTTGCCCTTAGGTTGCTGTTATTTTCCACCTCCAATCATGAAGTTGTGTGGGAAGAGAGGAGAATTCATCATCCAGATTCAGGCATTTCAATAACCAGCCACAGCCAAGGGTTTATCAGAGGATGCCATGTGTGATATTGGCCTGTGGCAGTCCTGGTTTGTCGTGGACCCATCAGTTTCCCTCCAACTTTGTTCCCTTTGCAGCTTTGCCACAAAGCTTTGTGCAGCTGTGCTGTGAATTGATTTTGGAAATCAATGACTTAAGAAGTGTGTGAGCTGGGAAAATTTAAGTCAGAAAAACAGTGTTTCTGATGAAAACCACTGTGATGGGACTGTGGCAAATTCACAGGCAAATTCAAAGGATCTTCTTCTGAGGAACCCTATGTTGTATGTGAAGAGAATGAATGATTCCTTGATATTTCTATTTTCTGTGCTTTTTGAGAGGAAATAATGTGACCTAAAGCTATTTTGTGTTTCTCCTTTAGCAGCTCCTCATGCCTGAGACTTCTGAGATTTTCCTCATCCCCTGGCTGTTGTGATGGCTTTTGCTGTTTGCAATTAATAGTCACTGTGCTTTGGCTGCAGCTGCTTCAGAGCCTGCTCACTGAGCCGGTGCTTTGGGCAGAGGAGAAGTGAGAAGTCACAGCCTGAGGGGTTTGCCTTCAAAATGCACCTAGCACTTGGCTGGTGACTTCAATCAAGTTTATTTCAAAGTATCTCTGGCTAGCTGTGCAGGCAGTGTGAATTATCGTGCCGTCAAACGTGCATGCTGGATTCGGCTCAGACCTCAGAAGGTTATTTCAGCCTTCTATTATTAAAGTGTTTAAAAATAAACTGTGGCTTTCAGCTGCTGTCCAAGGTGAGGGGATGGTCAATGTGCCCTTCCCTGCTGGAAGCACAGCTGAGAGCCAGCAGATTCAGCTCTTCCCACATAGTCTGAAGGAGGTGAAGAAAACTATGCAGCTTCCTGTCTCTTTTCTTCCTCATATTCAGTATCAGACTTTTTTACATGTTATGATATCTGTTGCTAGGAAGGAAGACTGCTTTTGACTCTATGGATTGCAGAAGGTACGTAGGAACTACCTAATAGGTGAAATTTTGGGTCCATCCTGGTCAATATTCTTTGATAACTTCAGATCAGCCAGCAGCATTTCTTCTTTCTTTGCTTTCTCCTTTTTTAACTGTGGGATCTGTCTTAATACAGTAGAGGCATAAAGAGAAAACAGTTTCATATAGAAAGGGATACTGTTTTAGGATTGCAAATATTGTGTTGGAACATACAGAAAACATTTATTTAGAAGTGAGAAATATGCCTTTATGCATGTCTGTAGAGAGGTGATAATTTGAAATTACTTACTTTAAATGGTATACATACTGTCACTTCAAATACATGTTATATATTTTTACACAGAGAGGGTATGGGGGAGGAATGGAGACATAACTTTCTAATCCTTGTGGTTGTGTGTATGTCAATGCCTTAATGAATAATTTAGAAGAAAGCATTCAAGGCCAAATCCTTGTAAACAGAAAGGTGATTTTATGGGTAGCCCCAAGCATGTGTCTAAAGAGACCATTGCAGAAATGTATCTTTTCTATAACTCATTATTTCATGGTTTATTTCATAATGAGTATCAAGGTGAGTCAACTGGAGTATGAAATTATGTAATGCAACCATTTCAATACCAAAAAAGTATGCAATCAAGTTTGTAATGCAATCAAAGCAAGTATTTGAATGTCTTCCTTTATTCCTTGTTTACACGACAAATGGAACAATAATTAAATGATATATCCACAATAGAATCCAGTAGAATTGAAATTGTGCAAAAAACATCTGCTGTCTTTTGAAACCCTTTCTTAATGGTATCTTATATGTAACCTTCATAGTCAATGGCAAAAATGTTTCCCTGCCTCCTTTTAATTTTTTCTTTCACTTCTTTTGCGCATCTAACATCTTCGGTTTCAGCCCCTTAGTCAAATGGATGTTCTCAGAGTGGCAACATCCTGACTTCCATGGTCTCTTGTGTAAGGAATTCCAGTTGGTGTCGTGCCCATGTTGTTCCTGTGCTGTGAAGCACCTACTGTAAAGTGTAAACCTTACTGCTGAATTATCTTACTCAGCCATGGTAATGTACTCTCAGGGCCAGATGCTGACACATCATGGGCAATCATGTAGGTGTTCCGTGGGCTGAAGTGTGCCTCACCTCCTGTGTGCTTGTCTCATGGGACGTGCTTTTCACTTCCCAAGCTGCTGACTGCTCAGTGCATGAACTTTCAAAATGACAGTCCTCGACTTGTACTGATAGTTACACCCTCTGGTGCGTGACAGTGCCCCTTTTGCTGCATTTTTCCTTGTTACTGGCTTCTCTGACCTTCTTTTAACTTTTCACAGCTCCTTGACTGTCAACAATCCCAATGTTTCATTTGAGAAGACCTGCAAGGAGAATACAGTTCTGGAAAGAACTGTATAAAAAACAGGGTTTTGTTGAATGTTAGGAAAACAGTAATTGTTTCCCTCTCTTCCACTCTCCCCCTCACCATATTTTAAGAGGGAGGTGCCTGAAGGTGAGGAGAAATCGCCTGTGTAGCAACAAATAAATTTGCCCTTTTGACTTGCAGAGGTGGAAAATGCTGAGAAGGTTCAGGAAGGGCTTTGTCATGATCATCTTCAGAGCTTTGAACAGTGAAATATGGAGATTTCTCAGCCCTCTTACTGAGTGGTGGCAGATGAAACAAGGGGAGGAATGCTGTTTTACATTATATGATAACATGTTTGATGGAATTCTTCCTTTCCATTGGCTTCCTGGTGGTTTTGGTGGTCAGTCAGAAATGCCACCTTCAACCCCACAAACCCTGAGAAAGGTAATAATAAGTACGCCAATGAAGCATGCTGCAAATATCGTATTTCAATGATATGCAATATCAAATTTCATGTGAAGTTTGAGTTGAACATTCTGGTCTTTGTTCATTTAGTATGCTCGAAGAGCCTTTTTGGTGTATAACATCTCAAGGGAAAGCACAATTTGATTATTTTTTGATCTGCAAAAGGAAGGCACCTGGTTTTCTTATGTCTAATTAATTACTGTTAAATATTTGTAAGCATGTGGACACAGTCCGTACAAGGGAGGTAAAGATAAGCCTTCTTGGAGAGAGAAAATATAATGGAATTATAAATGTATGGGAACTAAACTTCACAGTTGACATGAAAATTAATGCCACTCAAGAACTTTTCATTATCTGAAAGCAAATTTAAAAGTCAAACCAACAATGTTGCACCACTGCTATAGGAGAATACTTCCCTAAATTGAAGTTGCTTCTAGGTCTCTATAGCGTATTGATAATTAATCCATGTTTGGTATGTGAAAGGCAAAAAATGAACGCTGTAGCTGTTCAACTCACACATAAACCTCCCTGTTAGGACTCAGGCAGTTTTTTAACATTATGTGATGTCGAGGGATGAAAGACAAGGAGAGTAAGGCAACTAAATACTTCAGGAATTCTGAGCACTCCCAAGGCGTTAGTTCATGAGTCAGACATCTTTTCCCCTTGGGAGGCTTACTGATGGAATCAAATGAGAGAACAGACTGCTTGCTATCTTTTGTGCTATTACTTCTGAAGCAATAGGGAAAGGAGTTCATCAGACATTGAATTTTTGCTTTGATTTTTGTCTTTAACCAAGAAGCATTTATTAGATTTTTGTTTTGCCTTGCTTTGTCTTGCATTCATAAATCCATAGGAAGATGCAGTTTTTATATGTGTAGGCCAAGGATGTGGAAATAAAAAGGAAAGTATCACAGATACTTTTTAATTATATGAAAATCATATTTATTTGTTAGAGAATGAAGTTAAATAATGCCTTCAAAGGCTGTCAAAATTTTTAATTTTTACCTCAATTTCATTATTTTAAATGCTTCTAATTCCTAATTGCGAATAATTTCTAAGCTTTGAAGATTTAAAGAGCTATCTACAGTGCAATTTTTGCTTCTTTTGAACTTTTATTACTATTTTTTTTCATGTGTTCCAGAACAAAAAAGAGAACATAAAGGTGCATCTACCAGGCAACAAGTCAAAGTTTTCTCTTCATAGACTGGAAACCTAGAGGTATAAATAGATGCATTTATCAGCGATTCTAAAGATCAGCAAATTGGAAACTTAAGTTTTCAATTCATAGGGACATTATTTCAGTTAACGCTTGCACTCAGTGCTTATAAATCTGCTTATGTTAGTTTATACCTGTTGCTAATTTTTACACAGGAAAAGTTCACCAAACAACAAAAATAATCATCCACCTGTTGTGGGTATATTAAAGTGGTTGCTCTTTTCTATTAATCTGTTTATTTTTGCTGTTATTACATGCATATAAAGTCCTGAAACAAGAAATGCAAAATATGTTACAGTAAAATATATCTAACTTAGGAAAATGTAGTAATGATAGCACATCTCAGAAACAGGAAATTGGTTTGAATATTATTGACTCATTTATCAGATATTTTGAAGGGGAATATTAACATTGGCCTCTGTGTATCCTGGCTGTGTATATGTATTTTGTGAAACAAGTTCATAAAAACATTCAGGAGTGTGTTTTTTATAGAGCTAGAATATTGTGGTACATGTTTTTTTTTTTTTTCTGAATTAGTTTTTCTATGATACCCTAATAGCTTATTTTTAGATACAATAACTGTAATAGCAGCTATGTAGCATTGCATATTTTCAAAGCATTCATACAATGGAGAAACATGAAGAATCTTTTTGAAAAAGAAAGTGGGTTTTTTTTTTTGTTTTTTCTCATAAAAGAAATTGTGTGGTCTATAATTACTTTTCTTATCTTTGAATTCAGTGGCATTTTACCTTGGGAACATGAGGGAGAATTAGGCTTTGTTAACAGTTCTGAGTCAGAGTGGGAAGTAGCCAGATTAGACTGGACTTGGGTAAACCAGATAATGTGATGGCAGTTTTAGTGAATTAGAGGCATTCTTCTGAAAATTCCTGTAAGTGACTAGCAAGGATACTAGACCTGGCTGCATAGCATGGGATGGGAGGGAAACTGTCACTCTGACCTCCTGTTAGTAAACTCATTTCACCTTATTAAGTGTCAGTTTCTTAATTTTTAAAACAAGGATGCAAAAGAGGCGTGCTGTGATTTTTTGCTAATGTTTGTGGAAAAGGTTTGTTACGTTACAGTCCTCTTGCTTTCAGCAGCTCTCAGTGCCTCTGAAGAGCCCATTCTCAGCCCTGAAGGTTTCTGAAAGGTTTCACATGAGTGTGTGTGTTAAGACACCTTTGAATTTCCAATAAAGTGATCTCTGAAAATCCAGTCTTGTTGGTAGGTCTCTGGGGAGACCTTCAGAACCCATGTTCTCTGAGTCCTGATGTCTAGCTTGAGCAATAGCCAGGAAATCCAGGTTTGCTCCTGTTAAATAGAATTTTGCTGGTGTAACAGGAAATGTCACTGGTCCCTGGGGTTATAAGCACTCTTTAAATTGTATGGTGTCAAAGATACTTTTCTCTTAAACTTTCCTGTGCACTGTTTCTCTAGAGCAAAATATTTCTCAATTTGTATTTAAAATAAGAAGTTTTGTTCATTACAGTGCATTGTTGCCCTAAGGCAACAATAGAGGTTCATTTGTAGACTTACTAATAACTGATTGTTTCTCTACCCTAGGTTTTATACCTGCTTTTAAACAGAAAGAATTGGCCAGTCATTCAACCAAACAGAGTGTATCTCAAGATCAAATTAAGATGTCACACTTTGTTTCCTGATGAAATTGCAATGTCATTCTCTTGCTAAAAATGTCTTCTGATCTGGCTTTAACAATACATTGGGGAAAAAGTATTTGAAAACCTGCTCTTATATTACAGTGTTTTTTAATGCCTAATTTAGCAGAAATTTCTTGGGACATCATTTTATAGCTACTGTATAACTATAGTCTGAGATGCAACAAGCAGAAATTATTTTATTGTGTTTCAGGATCAGAGGCAAACACTTTGATTTGAAATTAGAAAAATTTTAATGGACTTTCAAAGATATCTGAAGAATGTGATGCAGTCTGGTCATAATGAAATTATTTCAGAGGTAAAATGATCTCACTGATTTTTTGGAATGATATTTTACAAGCCTGTAAATATTTTGAATTTTCTCTCCAATATAAAATCTCTTCTTCAGTATTTCAGATTCTCCTCACATTATGTAAATCTTACATCTGTACTCTCCCTCTCCTCAAAACTAGGGTAACTGAAGCCTAAAAATTCTAAGTACAATTGCTGTCACTATCAGTCTTTTATCTTAAGAAATCTGCTCTCTGAATATGAAGTATCCTCAGGTTGTTTCAATGGTATTTGCATCCCAAGTGCATTAGAAGTGAAGATGGGAGGCATTTTCTCAAATATTGGTGTGCACAGAGTTGCTCAGACTGATCTTCCATATATCCACAGTCAAATGTCCACTCTCATGCCCTGTGGTTCTGTTCTAAAGGAGACCTCTTCATGGGCCAGATGAATGGTAACTTAGAATTGCCCCACTCTCTCTGTTGACTATAAAGAGAGGCTAGAAGGTAAGAATTCTGTGCAGACTCATTGTAAATGTCAGAGAATATCTGTTTTCTGGAGCCCCACTGAGCTTAAGGAGACCATAGACCTTAAAATTCCCCAAGTGGGGCAGCCCTGAATAAGAAGAACGTATGTTTCCTAGAAAATTATGAAGACATAACAAGGAGTCAGTTGGTAATTTTGTACATCTCTAAGCTCAGAGGACAGATAAGGAGATTCTTTTATTTCATAGCTTTGATAATTTTGAGGACTGTATGTTACATGGTCATGTGACTATTACCTCTGAATTTGGCCTTATTAACTGAGGAACCTGAGAAACATGGAGGTTTTTATCTTGGAAGGAATTGGCACATAGATGCCAATTTAGAAAAATAGGCAAGTGCTAGATTTTCAACGCAAGCTAATTTTCCACTAACTTTGATGAGATTTATTATTTCTGCAGTAGCAGGAACTTACAAGATGTTAGAAAACATGCTTTAAAAGCACCTCTTTGAGATAAGTTCCAGCCTGGTTAAGGATTTTGTAACATTTGTCATTCAAAGATGGTTTGTGCATGGACATTTTAGATACAGTAATTATAATAGCAGCTATGTAGCACTTTATATTTTCAAAGAATTTCAAAGCACATTTTCATAGTATTATATGTGGTTTCAAGTGCCCTATTTCAGCACTTAAGAAACATACATCAAAGAGTTTTAAATCCCGCCAATCCTACAAGCTCTGTTTCCCCCTTTCTACATAATTAAGTTAATCTTTCAAGGCAAGTTGACACATGTAGTCAATTGGTTACAGGGATTTTTAAGATCATATTTTGCATTCTTCTAACAGGCTAGTAACTATGGTGAACTCTAACTTGGGAAATTTTCAGCTTGCACTGACAGTTCTTCATTATTAAATTCAAAGGGCATATATGCTGATTGATTTCTGATTAAATCCGTGTCTTCTGGAATGTTGTGTGTAGTTTATCTAGACAGTTTCTTTTACAGTCAAATATTAAGAGGGAATAATTCACCGTGTTATGTGCAATTATTTGAAATAATAGTGTTTTGATCAGTAATGTTTCCAGAATTCCAGACATTGGCAATGTAAACTGCAATAAAATGTTCATTTATAGTACATATTGTTACAATTTTCCTCCCATTTAACTGCTTTCATGCATTATTAGTTGCTGTGAAATTTATAGGCAGCTAGAAAAACAAGCAGCTACCTAGTGTGGAGCATGAAACCTGCATTTAGTGACTGCTGGCATCTTGACTGATGTGCTGTTATGCTGAAAACATAGTATATAAACAGTTTACTGATGAAGGAAGAATCTTTAATCTAATTGGGAGTTTGACCAAGGTCAACTAGATATTAAGGAGAAGGTCATGGGCAGAAAATTGTTTCACCAATAAATGGCCTGATAATCTGCAGATGAAATCAGGCATTTTACATGACTGATGGCCAAAAGGAAGAATATAGTAGGGGCTACGAAATATAAGATTTAATATCATCACAGTGAGCTGATGGTGGGTCAGATGCTGCTCCTGACACACCACTTTGAATCTGGACTTCTGAAATTGCTGAACCAACCTGGGTTTCTGTTGCCCTTGTTTTTCACTATTAGCATTGCTATTTCTGCTCAGTGGTTTCTGGACCACATTTAGCTATCTGTATTTATCTCCACTTCTTTCTGCATCCCTGTAGGAGCAACATCCAAGGAAGGTGTGCCAGGGAAGGTGGGATGGACTGGGACCTCCCCTAGGGACTAGGACCTTATGCCCAGGGCTGTTTGCTGCCCTTTGGCTTGCTGAACCTCCACGAACAAGCCTTTCCAGCTGGCAGCAGGGGCACTGCTATGATGAAGGACTGAAGATACAGGACTGTTACATTCAGTGTTATTAGTCCAGGCTTGCAGTAACTCAATTGACCTGTTGTTGACAATGGCACAGCTGTTATTGCTGTGAGAAACCAACTACATACTGGCAAGAGAGAAATATTGCAGATTGAATGTTTATGGCATGTTTATTTACCTTTTCATTAGGAAAGCAAACTAATTCATTGCCTATTGCACGATCAGGTTAAAGACAAGATGATTTTTTAATGTTCCTGGTGAAAATACGGTCTCTCTTTAGATGTACTCTAAAACTATCCTGAATAGAGGATCTAGCATGCTGAGGAAGTTACAGAGCAGCCCGTAGCAATGGCATATTTTCAGTTATGTACATTTGCCAGGGAGAGATCCTGTCTTCTAAGGAGCAGCTCTTTCTCTCTGTCCTTTGTTACCAGATGTACAAGAAAAATTCCCAAAACTGTTACACCGACAGAAGGAAACACTTCTTTCATTTGGTGTTTTCCAGTTACTTCCTCATGGATTTTCAGTGGAATCCTCATGGATTCCAGCTCCTTCCTCATGGATTTTCGGTGTTAATTCACCACCTGCAGACATGTCTGTGTGATACCAAAAGTATCTACACACAGTTAGTAGTCTGAATCTAAACTACACATCTAACCCCAGTCTTTCTGTGGCAGGTGGTTGATATTTATGGAAAGCTTGGTTTTGATTGTGGCACAAGTGACTGCCAAAACACGTGTGAAGGGCTAATTATGTTAAATAGGTACTGGGGATCAGAACATATGTTCTGTCCATGTCCCATTTTTCCTTAACCAAGCTGTCTACTTAAGGAATCAGGATACTTCTCCCAGGGGTAAAACTGTAAATAATCATCTGACTGAAGGTCGGCTCTAAGAAAAGGAATTACAGTTATTTGTGGTGCACTTCTACACTGCTGGGCTAAGAACAGCTCATTTAAAGGTACCCTCCAGCTCCCACTTGTTGACATGTTCCCTCAGGTAGACTGGCTCCTATTTTAATGTTTCATTCCAATATCTAGTGTTGCTTTTGGAGACCCTGGTGGGTTCTTCCTTCTTCCTTCTTCTTTACTTCTTCCTTGAGTCTACCAGGTTGAGAAAATAAACTTTTGAAGCCTGGGATTTATTTCGTCTTTCTGTGATTGTAAGAAAATCTCTTGCAATACAGTAGTCAAAACATGAAATGTGTTATTACCTTTTCTTGGTTCTTATATATTCTTAATTTCTTAGAATTTTCTCCTTAGTCAGAATGTAGGCTGAAAAATCTAAAATATGTTAGAACTGCACAGAATATTCAAACACACACAAGAACACTTACACATCCAGAACAAGAAGACTTTCAGAAAATTAAACCTTTGCTCACCATGTTTTTATCTGTGATTTAGACGAAATGTCCAAACTACACATATCTGAGAAACAGAAAATTCTGAAGAAGTGCTCCTTCAGTACTGCATGGTGGCAGCAAGCCTCTGAAATAAATCACCCTATTTGCACGTAACTTACTAAAAAATAAATAAAAGGACATTGAATTGAAAAAAAGTTTTATTTTTCTGTATCAAGTATGTGAGCCTTCCTTTCACTCCTAACTTGAGAATTCCTGCTGTCTCCTCCATGAGGTAGTTAGCCCACGTATGATAGCGGCTCTCAAGTCTAGCCTGAGGTTTAGAGTAAATTCATGCTGAAGATCAAAATGAGACTTCTAATCAGCCTTTAATTCAAAACATTTTTGCTGGCATTTCATCAACTTCTGTTGCATCTAAGATAAGAATATCACCAGAGGTTGAATAAGGCTGTGTTTATTTTTTCATTTGTACTGAGCTACATTATGTGGCATAATTATTAGCACTATTCTTAGAAATTAGGACTCACTTTATGAAACTAATATTTGGAAATAGCATCAACTATTTGTCTCCTATAAGTCATTCCAGGTAGTAGTCTTTAAAAAGGCAGTGTCATAGTCTTAAAAGTGCCTTGGGGATAGATGGGTAAGTTTTATTTTACTCATGTTTTCTGTTACACCAACCTATCCACTCATCCCTGGTTTACAGGGACAACTGAGTACTTGGCTCAGTTTGGCTGGTTTGGTATGTAAAGATTTCAATGGCTTGATTCATGCATATCACCCAGGTTTGGTTCAATGAACACTTCTACCATGCCATTAGCTTAGTGGAGATATTTAATGGGACCTGGGAGAATTGGAGCTTTCTCTCATACCCTGTCACCATTTTGAACTTCATTCCAAGTTTACCTGAGGTAAATGTGTATGAGAATAATAATTAATGATTCACAGATCAGCATCTTGCTGTGTGTCTGCGTATCTTACAAGCCTGTACTGAATATATTTGTTTGGTACTTTGAAATTACATTAGTTTTTCCAGATTTATTTGGAGTAAAAGAAACATCCTAAAGTCCCTGTTCTGAGCAATGGATGTCAGGTTTTGTTTTATATAACTTCTCTATAACTTTCTTGCACCTCTAGCTGCAGACCAGTACAGCAGCAGTCTGTGCATTGAGTGAGCTTATGCACACATGGGCACATGGAGTCAGCGTCACATTACCAAAATCTATGTGCTTATTGTTGTCTTAGCAAGATTCTTAAGCACGTGCCTCACAGAAAACTCTAAATTGCACAGTCACTGTCTCAGGTGGTCTGACACTGCCAGCCTAAGTTACTTTTTTTGGCTTACTTTCTCATTTCCCCAGTTCTATGAGATTTGTTCTATGAGGTTTGTTTCTCCATTCCAACAGGATAAAACTTCATTGCGTTGTACTAAGTTATTTTGTTATTACACCAGTGCAGCTGCATTTGTAATCAGGTCTTGTATGGTGATGGTCAGACACTAAAGGACTACAAGCCTGAATCAGCTTATATTTTTGGAAGAGTGTCATTGATACTTGGGAGCATTACAGGCAGCCTGGATTTGAAAGAAGTGAGGGAAAGATGTCCTTGCCTGTGCATGCTGTTGCTGCGCTATAATGTGGAGGTGTGTATACCACACTAAGTCTCACCTAATGGCCTACTGCCTCCCTGGTGTGCCTTGTAAATGCACATCCCACTGGTAAAAGTTCTTTTCCTCTGGCATGTGACTTGCCTTATTGCCTTCTATGTTCTTTCATGGGCCCAAGTTTTCAAATGGGCTGTTTCTGATGTCCATGTGCATCTGTTCATAAATGGAAATAGACCCTATATTGCAGGAGCCAATTTTATGCTTTGTCACTTCTGCAGCCAAGAAACCACTAACATGTTTTAATATCTGGTTCTATCTGCACAGAATTTGACTCATTTTGCTTGGAAGTTTTCCACCTGCCTTATATTCTTTCCTTGGAAAGTGCAAGAACATCATGGTCAAACCAGTTATAGCAATGTCACACCGTGGCCTCTTTAGCCTCTTGCAATGTGCATAGTTCAGTAACAGAGAACAGCAGAAAACAAATATAATCATGTCTTCAGACAGTACTATTATCAGATAAGTAGAATAAAATAAAAAATACTTTAACTCAACCAGTAGGGCTTTATGTTTCCCTGTTCTGGTTGTCCAATGTTGTCATGGATTTGTGACAGTGGATAAGGTAATATACCAGTGGTCAGTTCATCTAGAGTGGGCTCAGGTCTATCTACAAGTGCACAAAAACCTTTCCAGGCTTCTTCATCCTCAATTTCTAACATCTGAGTATTTGGATTGTTAGCCAGTGGTAGATGGAAAGGGTTTTAAAAATAGACATTTGAATACTTTTCCTGGTCATATCTTGCACATTTTATCGTGCTTTTGAAATAAACTCTTAATATGAAGTTTTGCAACATATATTTTCACACTTCATATCTGAAGCATTATATGACTTGATAGCATTTGGTAGCCAAAATGTTTGATGAAATCCCTACATGTGACATGGGAAATAAAACTTCCTTTATTTTAAAATGTAGATCTATACTCAGTGATCAAAACTCCATCTTAGCTGTCCTGACATATTTTTCAGTTGGGGTCATAACCCTGTTTTTCCAAAAGTACTCTCATAACCTGTTCCATATTGGTTGTCTGCTAAGAGAAGCAATATTTCTTACTTCTCAAGCTCTTGCTATCCATCATTTTCTAGCTTTTAGAATATTTTCCCAGGCTATACTGTGTATCTCTTCCCCAGGATGCCTATTGATACTGAGATTCAGCTGAAATTTTATAATTTTATGGCCGAAATGTAAAAAAAAAAAAAAAAACCAAAACCAAACACCCCCCCACCACTAATGAAAAGCTATCTGCTTTTTGCACCACAGTTATCTGTACCTGAAGGATTAGCTGTTTCTGACTCATTTACCTTATGAATAAACTACAGTGGACTTATGAACAATAAGGAGACTTGTGTAATGGTCACGTTCAACAAACCTTCTTAATCTTCGCAGTGATTTAACCTCATGTAGCAGAGAGAATTTTCTGAATCCCAGAAAGTTTTTACAGATTGGGCCAAAAGAAAAATCTGTGTCTGGTGATGTGGGTAACAGTGAGAGCTGCATTACGACATTATATAATCAAAGAAACAGATGAAATGTAAGTCAAGAGAAAAACATTTACAAAAGCTGTGACAGCAAGGCATGAGCTCTAGAAGGAGGAACATAAAGTTTGCTATAAATCCCATGCAGAAATGGAGATGAAAGTCCAAGAGTGTCAGTTGAAACAAAGTGAAAAAACTGATATTTCTATTGGGTTTATTTTCCATAAAGCTAAAGACCTTTGTCAGATTCCCACATTCATATGCTTGCTACAGGCAGCCTGGGCAAACAGCCCTCACCAGACCAGTCCTGTGTTCTGCTTATCTCTCCCTCTAGTGAATATTCCCAGTTTCCACTGCAGAAGGTGCTCAGTATTTCATAGGGTTGAGCCTAAACAGCTACATATATTTGGTTCCATTTGAGGTCCAGATAGCTTTCTTATTTTTTCAATAAAAATAGTATTGGTACCAGCTGTGCAAAATGGAAAACAAAAACCCCAAACCCATACAAAAAACTCAACCTTGCTTTGTCTGATTTCTTCTGGAGCGAAGCTCTTGTATTGAGTGAGTGCCTGGCCAGGCCATTTGTCTGAAGGCCAGGTTTTGTTCTGGACTGGCAGTACAGTGTTTTTGTCAGCTTTCCCCTGCTATCACTGCAGCTGCACCTGGCAAGAGGAAACAACCCACAATCTAAAAAGCTCATCAGAACAATAATGTCTGCTTCTCTCTTGACAGGTTAATTAATTGCGTGCTATTATATTTTGTGTGTGGTTTTGGATGGTTTTGATACTTCCCTTTCACATGTGCTTCCCAGCAGGATTTTAAAAGGCTGGTGCATTGTCTGCCTGTCTGTCACTTCAGATGGTGCTTGATGCAGAAAGAAGAGATGGAGAGGAAAAGAATGAGAGAGAATATGTTGGGGTGTTACAGTTAGAAAATCTTACTTACTGGGAACTGGGATAAAATAATGGTTATGGCTGACTGGAAAACAAAAACTTTTTTTAAATAAATAAAATTTGGGGCTTGATGTTTGTTTAGACCTTTGGAAGGCAGGGAAAGGTGGACTTCTCATCAGTCCAAGGCTGATGTAGTTTGGGCACACATTGACTCCTTAGAGACTTTAACATGGTCTTTCATCTCCCCCATGAGCATCTGGACCCCTGGATACTGGTTTGGTTTTTTTTTTTGGTGGGACACCTCTTTTCGGGGGCTGAGACAGGGGAGAGAAGAAATTAAATTCTCTCCTGAGGAGACTGGAATCCCCAATGAAAATTTCACAAGCAGTTCTTGTCTTAATAACAGCAGCTTTTCACTTCTTGGGTTACATTATTCTAGAAATTGAATTAACAGTGTGCAAATGATGTGCTAGAATTAAGGGAGTTGACCAGACATTATGATTTTTCAAAGTGGAACATTTCCAGATATTGTATAACACTTCTTTATGTCCTCCCACCCAGAAATATATTGAGACTTATGGGAGGAAGAAGTTTGACAGTTTTCAGTGTTCTTGCAAGATCCACTGCCACAGAAAGTTTTAAAATATTTAAGTGCCTTATTCATGCATTAAGACTGTATCAACGTCCACATTCAGCATAAAGAAAGATTTTACTAGAAGAGTGTTATTCATGTCTGTAGGTTTGGAGGGCCTGATCTATTGTATTGCCTGAGACAGAAGCTTTGTCTCCACACAAGAACTTGGCAGTGGAAGACCCTGCATGCCATGCAGTGTGCTGTCCTTTCAAACCTTCACAGTGAGCTGGAAATGTACTGGAATTGCTAATGGCTCTCACAGGGCTCTGCTCTTGTGTCCACTCTGATGCAGAAATCGAGGGTTCAGCTTCACATGAATGAAGGTGAAGGACCAAGAGAAAAAAAATCAAACCAAGGCACAGTAACTTACCCAAACACCCTCACTTATAACTGGATGTCATTCATGGTTTAGGAATTTTTCATTTCTAGATGAAATGAATGCAGTGACAAAGTGAGAGGCCTGAAGGTCTGGGAAGAAACCAGACTGCATAGATGTGGGAGACAGGTTATTTTTATCTGAACTTTGTTCTATATGAGGAAGCTAGAAGTAATCCTTTTTTTGGTACTGGGACAATCTATAATAATGTTGTGGCCTGAGAGCTGCCCGCTCTTGTTCTGGTGGGATGGAGTTGCGGTCAGGATCAGAATGCACTATGGGCACATGGGATTCAAAATCCAAACCCACACAGTACAAATGGTATCCTGGATCTTTCTGGAGTACTTGAGCTGGGGAGGATGAAAAATATTCGGTATAAGTGACTCTCTTTATTTACTAATTTAGAAAGTAACTTCTCTTTTCATTGTTTTCCTCTAGAGAAGAGGAAGGCTGGGTTCACAGATGGGAGTCACTACTGCTGCTGTGAAATCAGAAGAATGTATTTATTGCAGTGCTAAAAATTCCCTTTGTCACAAGATTCTTCCATTTGTTGGGTGGAGATGCTACTCTCAACCTTGGTACCTTGCTCACCTGGTGCCAGTCAGCCTCTGTCTCTCCCCAGGGGACAAATTCATAATTGCACTGAGAGACATGCCCCAGAGCAGCCTGATGTAAAACTGCAGGTCAAACACAGTGATGTATAAGTACCCTGTACTGCAAATATAGTTATAAACATAGAATACTTGGTAAATCTTGCACACTAAATCTAGAATGATTTTGTTCTGAGCTGCTCATCTGTTGAGGGTGGGGGAAATACCTGACTGGCTGGGCTAACATTTATATTATAGCATCTCCTTTAGTAAATAAAGAATCAGCCTTTTATTCCTAAAATGGAATACTCTCTGCTATGTGCTGCAAACTAGAAAGAATCCTTTGATGCATTTAAGTTTTTTTCTGTTTCCCACAGTCTTCCTGGTTTGTTACATACAAATTATTATATTATTATAGAGACACATATTAATGTGTCTCTGCTCTTGCTTGGCAAAGTAATCCTGAACACTGCAAGTGATAAGCTTTTATTAAATTTTATTAAATGATCATTATTTTAATGATCATCATTTTAATGATCATCATCTGTCCAAGTAGTTACAGTCCAAAAACAATCCTCGCCCCCCCTGAAAAACCCTACAGTTGATGTTTGAATGCAGTTTTGTTATAATTCTGAAGGGACATCTTAAGGAACAAAGAATCTTAATGATCAAGAAGTGAATTTAGGAGGCTCGTAAGAACACTGGCATCCTGCTAATTTTTTTGATTTGCCTCATAAACATCACCAGTGACCAACTTCTGCTGGTATGTCACATGCATATTTCATCAGCAACAACACTTTTAATTCCACGTACAAGTAACCTGCTCTTTTTAAAAAGAGAACTATGCAGGCAGATGTAACTAGTCTTGAAAGGAAAGTGCCAGCAGTAAATATCCCATGTAGAGCTTAAACTGGAAATAGAAACTGCAAAATGTGCCTCAGTGCAGCATTGCGTGCCACTCCTTTTGCAGATTACATTCACAAAAGGTCTCTAGTGAGCATAATCTGCCTGGTAGTGGCAGCAGTGGCAATTAATTCTCACATAGTCCCCTTTGTACATAATCATCAGCAAGATCTCCAGACATGTCAAAGATCTCCTTTACTGCCTGATTTCCTAACTCTGGTTTCACCACAGAAATGCTCTCTAGAGAATTCCCTTAATGCAAAGTTTCCACTGAATGCTGAAAATGTTGCTTTTCATTGCTGTGAGAATCACTGGAAAAACACCAGCTCAAATAATAAATAAAATATGTAAATAAATAAAAATACCAGCCCATTGTAAAGATAACCAGTGCAAGAGTTCTTTGCCTTTAGCTTGCCCAAAACCCTAGTTGCACAGAAAAACATCTTCCCCAGCCAACTCAATGGTGTGTTCACTGACACATGCATGATAATCAGACTACTTCTTACTGCTGGCTGCTCTTTACTGTAGGTGAATTTTGGACATCCAAGTCTTTATTATATTAAATTTATATTTCTTCCCACACTCCTTTGAGTAGAGAATGTAATTAAAAGATCCTGGAATGGGTCCGCTGTGCGTATTCCAGTATTGATTTTTTCATAAGTAAGCTAATAATGTAAGTTAGAAAATAAGTGGCATTTGGAATCACAAGGAAAAGGATAAAGATATTTATTTTCTGAATAACTGTTATACCCCTGAAAGACATGAGTTATCAGAAGCAGTAGACAGACAGTAGCTTTCCCTGGCATTTTGGGAAGGCTTCTTCTGAAGCCTACTGGATTAGGATGAATGCTCTTGTCCATATCAGCACCTGATTGTGAAGAAATATACATGCCATGGTGGCTTGACAGGTCTGACACAGGAATTCACTCCTGGGTTTTTCTGACGTCACAAAGCAAGTCCTGTATGGTTCCCCTCTGCTGCTAGCAAGCTTCTGCTCATCAATAACAAGCTCTTGAATAAAGGAATCTTCAGCAGGATGATGCACAACATTGCTGGTATTTGTCCTTGTGCTGATTAGTCCAGCCCTGAGTGTAAGTATTAGTGTCAGTCCCTAGGGCAAACTGGTGATGAAGCTCTAAGAGAATGTTTAAGATAAATAATACGAATACATTTTAAATGGTGCTATTCACAGAGTTGGTGCTGATGCTTGCAATGGCAATAGCTTAGAACATAATCTGTGTATAAAACTGATGTGTAAATGGGATCTGGAAATATTCATGGGGACAAGAAGCTTGGGGAACCTCTTGGGTCTCTGAGGCCAATCCTCTCTTATCACAAGCCCAGTGTCATATAATCCCTCTCATAAACTTGTGTAATCTTTTTTATATGCTTCTCCCAGGTTCTAGAGGAGGGCCTTGAACTATCTTTCATCTCAGTTCAAGTGTCTGGTTTGAACAGAGAATGAAATCTGAATGTCACAGTTGTCTGACTATCCTAATAACTGTTGCACTGGTGGCTTTTCTCCTTCTTACATTTGCTTTCTCAGTTCAATTGAACTGTCACTTCTGCATTCATGAAGACAAGGGTAAATGGAATTTTAATGTATTAAAAAAAAAAAACGCAAGGAAGCTACATGTAGTTATTTACCTATCTTTCAAAAAACCTTCAACAAGATTCTGGGTAGTTGGTTGACCAATGCAATTTTTTTGCACTGTGGAGCCAAAAGATAGGTCTGAAAAAAACATGTCTGTGTGAACTAGTGTTGTCTGGGGTGATATGCTTGGTTCCTCAGGGTCCAGATAAGCCTAGCTGACTACAGGTTCAATGAATAATTCACTGTCTCTAAATTTAGCCTTGATCTATGTGATTTTGTTGTGAACTTGAAGCATACTCACATACATCAAGCGCAGGAGTTTCAGCAGTCTTACCCTTCCCTCTCTGATAAAAACACCCTTCTGACCTGAAATTCTTCTCAAGTGCATCACTCTTTGAGCTGTACCAGAGTGTTAAGGTGCATTGATTTAGGTATCTCAGAGATTTATTATTTTTTTTTTTTTAATATTAAGACTTTTTAGAGGGTCATGTGAGATCTTGGAGCAGTTGCAAGGACACTGTCCTGTCTGGCCTAGGAAAAGGGTAAAGATGAGATACTTTTTCTATTTTATAGACTGTCCAGTCATTTAACTATAGAAAGATGTAAATATTTCTCTGAAGAGAAGCTGTTCTAATTTTATTAGATGGTAGATTTTTAAAATTAGGGTCAGCATATATGCTCCCTTCCATTATCCTGGAATCTAGTTGATGCAGGGAAGCAAGCCTTCATCTCAAAGCCAAACCTGGTTTGAAAGAAAAAATATCTTTCATTAGACCAGTAATTCGGTTGGAAAAATCAGATGAGTTTCCAGGCACATGTGCCCTTCAGATACAAATATAAAAGTCACATAAACTGCACAGGGAGTGTAGGCTGGCATAAAAATCCTGATGATGTTGTGAGATGAGGAGAAAAGATACATGATCGTGAGTGGCTGGACCAGGGGACCATGGAGTGGCATCAGCACTGGAGCAGAAGGATGATCTCTTACTTTTGGAGGTGGAAAACAGGAAGGTGGTTGTGATTTATGTCAAAGGACAAGGGCTTGAAGGTCCAGAAATGTGGAGTGAGGTAGAAAGATACAGAGATTGAGACTAACAAACTGAGCAAACTAACTGAACAAAAACGGCCAGGGACAAATAGCCAGTGAAGGCTGAGTCTGGGGCCTGGAAGAGCGAGGAAGAGTGGAGGCACATCAGCTCTGGAAAGAGAGCTGCATATGAAAATAAAAAATTATTAGAGGTATAGGACATGGATATACAAATAAGGTAAGAACAGGTTGCTCAGAAGAAGAGAGGAAGAAAGTCTGGGATCCAGCAGTGAACCTGAGGAACAGAGCTGGAGCTGAGAAAGGGAGGGAAGGACAGGAATAGAAAGTACCTGGGCAGGGACACCCTGGAGCTAGAAATGTAGAAAGGGTCAAACTCTGGACATCTGAGGGGGAAAAAAATTCTGTACTTCCTAGAGGATTTTTCAAGGCAGAGCCATGGAGCTGGAGACTGCTGAGGCTTGGAGCTGTGTGCTCTGCCGTGAGTCAGTTAAACTACTCCTGCTGTTGGCTACCCTGCTAGTGGGTAGCTAGTGCAAATGGCAGAGAGGCTTTCTCTGTGGGATTGCAACGGTGACAGTTCCTGTAAGAAGCCACAGGCTGAAGTTTCTGCGTTCATGATTTGCTTTTTTTAAGTCTAGGTTACTCACTCCATAAAGCCTGCTCCATTGGAAGCTCATCATTAGGACTATCCTACTATTGCCTAAACTAAGGTTTAGGCAATGTCACAGTCTGGGTATCCTGTTCCTTATGGTTTTGCTTTCCCATAACTAAGTTGCAATCATGAAGCAGTTACTATCAGATCTATTTTATTACTGTGGTGCAGGTATGAAAAACTAACCAAGTACTGCTTAAATAGTGTATGGAAGGAAAAGCTTCCAGTCCAAGGAGACCTGTTAGTCAGCGGTTTGAGGACTTTGCGTACACTTTTGAGTAGCTAGGAAATGGCTCCATCGCTTCAATTTTTAAGAAGTAGTTTGGTAGTTTTCATTCCAGCACTGGCAGTAGAAGTCTTATTATGTTGTAAAGGAAAGACACAGGCCTGGAAAACTAGTAAGTAGTTCCAGAATGTTTTGATTAGCTTTGGGATAAAAAAAAAGAGGTTACATGATTTGGTTAAAAGGCTTCTCTGATGAAAGCTGAGATAGGCTCTATGACAAATCTTAATGGACGTCAAGCCTCAAAATCTCTTCTAAATTCACCCAAGTGTAATTTTAAATTAGACCATCAGACTTGTTTTCAGGGAGAGGAAACACAGACATAAATGAGCCAGAGTGCTTAAGTGAGATGGAGATGATACAGAAGAAAATGTTTCTGTAATTTTAATGGATGTGAGATTTATGTACTAGGCAAACTACATTATAATAGAATTCTCCTTAATTTATATTAAGAATGTCTCTCTTTTCTCCATTTGTCTGCATGGGTGTAAAAGTCTATTAATAATAAATAGTATTATACTGAAGATTTTTTTTCCAGTTTTGACCCATTGAGTTGAATGAGAACTTGCCATGATAAATCAAGTGCAGAAAGGAAGATATTGCCTGTGTAGTATTTCAAGTTGCCAGGTCCCAGAGCCTAATCTTTCCTGTAATGAAGTGAACAGCGGGTAGTCTAGAGAAGGGCAACAAAGCAAACAGAGAGGCTAATTTGACACATTATGTAAATTTGGGATTGGCTGAAATGCACGCTTCAAAATCTGCATTCTTCTTCCCTTCAGACAATTTTAGCTTCGTTTTGGAATATACTCTTTTAATGGTAAGAAACCTCTGAATGTCTTATACCAGACCAGAATACAAGCTGTGAATTCCTCTTTTTCTCACCTTTGCTTTGACTCTGGGAAGAACATCCGTTGCGTTTTTGCAGCTGCTATAAATATTTTGCCTGTTTGATTTATAGCAATGTTTAATGAATGAGTGGCAGTGGTTTGCTTATCAAGCCACATAGCCATGCAGATCTTTTCAGCAAGACAAGGGCAAAGTAAGCCTTGCTGATGCCTTTTTAAAAAATGATTGCTAGAATATAAACGGCAAGTCTTGTTAAAATAATGCACACAGCTAGCTGCTAAACCAAAAACATTGCTGCAATAGTCACAGCTCAGAAAAATCACAAGTGAAGCAAGCTTCATACATTCAAGTGAATGGAAGCAGAAGCTTCTGGAGGCAGCATAATTGCTGTTCAAGGACTTCTGCTGAGTCTTCAAGAGGCAATAGCATGCAGTGGAATGCATGTTGTGTGTTGGTGTGACATGTTTTACTTAGCTGCTCCATGGGACAACAAAGCCAGATGATTTTGATTTGCCAAGTGGGAAACAACAATGGTCATTTAAGAAATTAGTAATCTTCTTGGGTGGTAGGCAATGAGGGATGGAGTACAAGGGAATGTCCTGGGCAGCAGATCCGTCCTGTCCCTGGGAATCCCACTGCATGAGGAGTGGTCCTGCCACTGAAATTCATTCTCAAGTCTTCTCTCCAGTTACTTAGCGGAGGAAAAAGTTTTCCATGAAAACCAGGAGAACATATGTGTAAATCAGGGTAGTTTTGTAAATCAGTTTTGAATTCTTTAGAAAGGTATATATAAATTAAATGCAATTTAAATGAATTTTTAGAATGATTTGTAACTCTAGTTTCCTTTATGATCTGCTTTAAAATGTAGATGTGACTAAGATTTGTTGAGTCAGATGTGTATCTGGGTCAAACTGGTGTTAGACTGCTGATTTACCTAACAGCTTAGTTAGAGTGACTTAATTTTGTGCCTGGATTTCTAAATATGAAAGATGCACTAATACCCTTTTTATTGCTCCAGCTGGTAATGAAAAACAACAGTTTTTTACACCTATAACAAATGAGAAAATAGTGCGAGAGAGAAGCAAGAGAACAATTGTGTTCTCACTACAACATACAGATAGTAGCCACTCTCAGCTGTAAATACTACTGCACGATAAATCTACACATTGGACATTAGCTATAGGCTGTTCTTGGACAGTATATCAATAAAAATGTATTGACATACAGGTTTTTCTTCATTCAATTAGGACCATGTGTAGAATTGTAACAGCAGCAGGTTAACTGCTAAGTTGAATGCCAAATGTTGTTAACAGGAGAGGGTACAAATGAGGTAGGACTGTACTGGGGATTTGAAAAGAGTAGACCTATCTTTTGTAGGATGAAAACAAAAATATTGGCAGGAACTGTTCTAACTGTGGCTTGATGTTGGTTGAGATATGATGCCCAGAGTTTCCCAATTAGGATGCTAAGGCTGGGCTGTTAAATCTTTATGTAGACATTAAAAAACCCACTTTAATGCTGACATTCCACATTATTCCCCAGAAGGAGGATGGCTTACAGATTTTTAGAGACATAAAATTGGTCTTAGCGCCTGATACTTCATGTATCATGTTTTTGTTTGTCGTTTGATGGTTTATTTAAAATGCTATGTCTGTATCAATTCCTTAATCTTTGGAGAGAAATAATGTGAGAGATTATGATTTATGAGTGGTGAAGTAAATTGATGCTATATTTGCCTTGAGTTTATTGCTTAAATGCCAGTAGTTCGGTTAGTAGCTTCTGGTGGTATTTGTTTTCTCTACTAAGTATATCCAGATACTGTGCACTGAAAATGCATCACACCATAAAAACTTGTGACTTTGCCTTCTTTTTTCTCTTTCATGAAATGACAATTTTCCAAAGGCAACTTACAGCTAAGGAAGAGTAGCAGCTTTGAGAAATAGACTTGTGAGGAGACTGATGGTATATTTGGTGAGGTATTTGGGTTTATGTAAAATGCACATTATTGTTCACGGTCTGCCACACAGAACATTAAACTATATAGAGAGGTAAGTTCATCACAAGAGCACATTGTGAAATCACATTATGAATTTAACAGTCTCCTGATAGCCAGATGGAATTAAACAGAGGGGAAAAAAATCTATCATGTTGAAACCAGAAATGAGGACAATCTGTCTAAATCTAAACAAAAAGAGCTCTCTTTAAAGCTGGAAGTGGTATCTAATTCTGTGATTTCATTGCCAAGGTTAGTTGCTACTTTGAGTGAAGCATGCCATGTACTTTACAAATGCAGTTTCTTTTTCTGCATAAGTAACATTCACAGTTGAGTCATATTCTCATTGAATGCCCAAATCCCTCAAATTTATTGGATTTTTATGGGATTTTTTTTGAGACTTTGGTTTTATATGACTAAGCAGCTATAAAACTAGATTAAAAAATCAGCATTGCAAGTTAGTTGGGACTGATTAGAAACAGCATGTGACTTTGGCTTTGTTCCTTGTTTGGTGGGGTCTCATTCAATTCCCCTACAGAGGGGATTTCAGAAACTGACAGTGTGAATTCCTGGAAGAATAAAAACGGCTTCGGGAGAATATTACAGGAAAAATTTATGGAAGATTTACAGGAAAAAAATTCTTTTCTTTCCTGAAACTTGAGAGAGACAAAAAAAAATCGATATCAGCTTATAATGTTTATGATGGGGGTATGTAATTTTGGTATAGCAACTATTAACGGTTTTAGCCTAAGAAATAGATCTATGAATCTTAAATTACATGTGAAGAAAATTTGTAAAATACAATTTTGTAATGCGTATATATGACAAAATTCTTGCAGTCAGTGAGAGTGGGTGCATGTAATGCATAGATCAGCTTACTTTTTGTGGTCAGAGTGTTAGTAAGAGGAAGAAACTGAATCAGTTCTTTTTTTCAAATAATTTGTATTATATTCTGAAATACGAAAAGATGACGCTTAACAGATATGAACAGACATCATTGGAAATAATTTTTAAATCTCCAAAGTTTGGACTTTTTTTTATTTATCAAAATGAGTATGGTATTAAAAAAAAATAGTGATTTCATTTTAAGTATTCTGTTATCCTACAGAAGTTGCCCTGTTTTGAGGGTTCTGGTTAACATGAATGATCTGGGAAAGCAAAGAACCCATGAGTGGAAACTCCTCTACTCTTGTTTTGGTCAGAAAAAATTAAGTTGTTCAATAAACTCTTACCATTTGTAATGAAAACAGGATTTTGATTAAAATAGTGAGCAAGCCATCAAAGTTAGTTTCTTTAGAAAAAAACCATCACAGTCTCTTTTCTTGGATGCTCTATAGCTGTATTTTTAATCTATGAGTGTGGTGGGGAGGAATATTGATTTTTAAAAATCCTTTTAAATTCTAGCAACACATATGTATTAAATCTCATAATGTGCCTGTGAAGAAATTTATTTAAAGCAACATTTTAATCTTATTTCTTTAAAGGTAATTTTGTACCTGCATTAGAGAATATTAAGTATTGTATTTTCAAGGGCTTATTAAATATTCAGTCATTTCCTTTTTCCATTGTCAAGTATGTCAAGGGCAAACCTTCTGTGTTCTGGAATGTAACTCAAATGAAATGAATCTTAAAAGCTGCTGTTAAATGCTCACGTTAGAAAATATACATTGCACAGTGAGGGGAGTTGAAAGAGGAGGTGTTGAGATCCAACCCCAGAACAAGCTGTATCCAGAGAAGATACAAACTTTTTATGGGAAAACACTGAAATATGGTGAGAGATTTTACTCAAAACTTAAATGGGAAGCAAGAAGTAAGGATGACTGTGGCTATTAACACAATGCTTTGCTGTGCATTAACCTCTTCACTTGACTATGACCTGTCCATTTTGGAACACTAAATAATTGTGTAGAAATAATTGCCTATTTAAGGGCATGGGATGGACAGAAGAAACTTATTTTAAATATGGAGTAGGGTCAGTCTGGTTTTATGAATATGTATGATACACCTGAGTGCAAGGGTCCATTTCTAGCTCTGCTGTTGCTTTGTTCAGGCTCTGTTTAAGCTGTTGAGCCTTAGAATGGCTCAGTAAGGCCCTGGCTCCATCCCAGAGCAACAACCAGTCCCATGTCTGGGTTTGCTTGGAAAGGAAACATGTGTGTGTGGGTCATGTGTGAGCCACAGCATCCTCTGACCTTGTGCCTTTTCCTACTGTGAAATCCAGACATGGCCTATGAGGTAAGACTGTTGTCAGGTCATTTACAGCCACAATTTTTAGTGACCTTAATTTTTCAAGGTGCTTAAGGAGCTATGTGCAAGGTAAAACATGAGTTTGGACTCATAAAAGTTCTGCTAGTCCAAAGACTGCTCAATTTGGTGTTCTAGAATTGGTTGTCAATTTTGAAATTGCTTTAAGCTCTGAGCTACTCAGTTGCCCATGAAACACTAAATTCAAAGTAAGAATCATAAAGTTTCCTACTTCCAGCAAGTTATCTGCAGGCACCTCACACTCTAGATTTACGTTCTTCATTGAAAATCAAGTCATAGATGATTAATCAACTTACTGTGAACATTAGTAGAACTTAGCAACAGAGCTTGGCTGGTGATCCTCTCAACTAGACAAGCTGGGAGATGGAATCTCTACTGTCTGAATGTGTGATGCTGACACACAAGAACAAAATTGGTTGGACACTGCCTTCAAACTGTGAGCAGAGGGAATCAGCAGCCTACTGAGAGCTTTGAGTGCTTAATGAGGACTGCTCTACATGCTGTGTATTACATACTGAACATTTTTGTATCTTTTAACTGCTCTTTTCTGGCAAATATGGACTGAACTTTTTATTAATTAAATTTGTGTTAATTTTAATTTCGAAAACGGTGGACCCAGAGTGTGTCTGCAACCATTCTGTCACTTACAAAAGTGGTTCCTTCAAGAGGGGAAAAGAAAACCTAAATGAAGAAAATTAATTTTATCACATCCATTGAAGCAAACAAGAAGCAATTACTTAAAAAACAACCCTTTTTAAGAAATGAGAAAAATATCATGATTACTTGGATATTATTTGAAAATTTTTCTTCAGCTTTTTTTGCAGGCTGTCAAAAAATGTGTTAAGGCTGCAATTGTTGCTTTAAAAAAGGGGGTGAATAAGATGTTTTGCTCTATACCAAGGCTGAACTTGTCTTGCAACTAGTCAAAACCAAAGTTTTCAGAACTTCTCACAGTGAAAGGTTGCTAATGATTCAAACAAAAAATTGTGTCTTCCTGTAACCTTTCTGAAATAATGATCCGGCTAACCCCTTTTAGATTTTTGTGTTTCATAAAAGAAAAAAGGAAACAGACAAAAAGTTGTGTGTGCTACCCTGGTTATTGTGGACTGAGGAACTGTTGCAGGACTGAGGAATAGAACTTGGTTGGTCACATCCACCGGAGAATCTGTGAGTTCAAATCTGTACTGTCTTTTTCTGAAATGTGGTGCTTGCCCAGATGACAAAAATGGATGCACTTTTAGAGGCTAATTACTTTAGAGAAGCTGGAATTAGGATAAAGGATAAGGAAAGCATAAAATGGGGATAGCACATGACTTCATTTAGTTTCTGTCATTACAGTTGTGTATGAAAAACATGCTAGAGACTTTTCAACACATTGTCTGATATTATGTAATATGATACTAAGGAAACATCTTTGTTAATATAAGGTTAATCCCTAAGCATTTTTTGTTTGACTGATAAAATGTTCCTGCTTGCATTGGTCTTTGCATTTGCTTCTTGCATGTTCTCTGAATCCTCTGATTATTGCAATAACATTGTGGGTTTCTTGTGTATGAGGAGTCATCTTGCTAGGTGCTGTGCAAGCTCTGTCCTGATCCAAGGAGCTGGCAGTTTAAAACCAAATGCAAGAGAGATAAAAAGAATGTGTGTCTTTGCTCAAAATCAGTGATGCCATGCATATGCATGGAAAAACATGTACATCTTACTATTTTATATTTCTATGAATGCTTATTGCAGGTCTACCAAGAAATCTGTCACCAGATAGTCTTTTCTTGTCTTTGTTCTAACCTCTGGAATATGGCTGTCTTTAGAACAGATTTTGGACTTCATGAATGAATGTCTTTTTCCTTTAGGGACAATAAAACACTGAATGTAGGAACACAGCTAAAAATTTCAATCTGCCTTGCCAAGTGCAATGTCAATGCAGTGTCAGTGTTAAGCAAAACAGTAATAAATAGCTTGTCAGGCAATTCTACCTGTAGTTACTCTCTTGGTATTTGGCATTTTTTAGAAACTTTCTGAACCTGAAGGGACTCTGATATACAGACCAGAAAACAGTGGTAATTATTTACATACTGTTAGGTTCACTGCACTGTTGAATGTACAGTTAATCCTTATTATATCTGAGTTGTTGGTAAATTATTTAGTTGTTGGTAAATTTTACTTTGGTCAGGCTGAATGTAGTTTTCTTTTATTTTCAGACAAAAAACCCCACAGTTGTCTGAAATCACCAGTGTTGCTGTTGAAGAGGTTGCCCAATATTTATCTGTCAAAAGTTCCCTCCCAAATTACAAACTACAGTGCTGACTTAGCTTCAGTGACTCAGCCTCCAAAGATTTGTTTGCTTTTTCCATCTTTGACTGTGTAGAAGGATTCTGGAGGATGCTCTAGGAGATGCCCAAGGGTTGTTTTTAGCCCACCAGTGGCTTAGAGTCTGATACATTCTTTGTCCCTCTTGTGAAGAAGTTTTGCAAAGATCTGCTGAGATTAATTCACTTAGATTGTATAAATCTGGTTGTATGTGCTGACTCTAGTTGTCTCATACAAGACTGAGGCTCTTTTGTGTATGTTGGTGTCAGGTGCTGTGAGCTATGAACATGCATCAATTTTGTAGTTAAGGCAAAGGCAGAAAAACCTGTTCAGAAAAAATCAGACAGTGTAAGATTGTTTGCTTAGCTTGTGGCTAGAAGTCCAGACTGGATGATAAGTGTTCAGTTCAGTCTCTGAGTCAGTACTTTTTGAAAGGCAACAGATTTAGAGTATTTGCAATTGCAGGGCATGGTGTAATAACTTTTCCCTTGACTGGGGAAAGGAAGCCATAAATAACTTGCAAATATCTGATATACGTAGTTACATGGGATTTTTCATAGAGCTATCTCGTGAATCTGAATGTAATAAATTTGCCAGACCTGCACTTCAAATTTAAGCTTGTTTCCAGAATAAAAGGAATTCTCTCTCCGAGTTACTGTTCATGAAGTTAACACAGGTTGTAGAGACAATATTTTGTTGTCTAACCAGTGTTCCATGTTAGAAAAATACAAGCATTCAGTATTGTATGAGCCCAAATGAGTTCCTGTGGCACATAACACTAAATCTGAATGCTAATACTAAATTCAGTCACTGATATCTGAACTACACAAAATCAGTTTTGCCACAATGCTGTATCCTGGATGGCAGAACAGAGGCTTATGGCTGTTATTTTGTCTGCCCTGCAGCTAGATTTTTTCCAATGACATTCAAGATTTCAGTGGGGTAACTAGATATGAGATATTTTAACCTGTTTAGGCATCTTTTTGCTTCCTTGGGCCCCTAACACTTTCAAAAATCTTCATGTCTCCAGAAGGTTTTTTTTCCCCAGGATAATATTGGCTATAAAATGTTTATTAAGATACAAATTCAACAAAATATTCTTATTTATGTACCACGCCACTGCTGTTTGAATGCTAGCTAATATGGCTGTAATGTCATTGAAAAGAAGTTGACCATTGTAGCAAAGGAACAACTGACCTCAAAACACTTTTTCATTTGGTGTATATTCCTCAATGTAAGAAAATCTATTTCCCACTCTAGCTGTTTGGCTCAATGTTAATTTTTGAGGTCCTGTCCTGGATGTTCTCTGTTGTTCAATGCTTGACTGTGATTACTGAGTGGAAGATTAGGCAGTATGTGCTTTTTAAGTCCTAAACAACCTTCTGTAATGGTTGTTTCCAAGTTATTTACCTGTATTTTATCAATTCACTACTAGAACTGAATTTGTATTTCCCTTTTTGTTTGGATTGCCCTGAATTTGTAACCTGGTTAGCAGGATTGTGGATCCTAAGACTGTGGCAAAGCAGCACCACCACAGCGTATGACATTGGCAAGGTTTACTTTTAGTGCTGCCCAAGAGAATCAGTGATGGATGACTGCAGCCATGCAACCAGCTCTACCTGTAACAGAGAAGGCATTTCCTATCAGTAAATATCCTGTATTTGTAAATCATTGAAAGTCTAAAGGAAGCCCAGACTTTGGATCTGCTCTTAGATCCCTCTGAGGTGCTCTTCAAGACAGGTGTGAATTCTGAACCATAATCTCAAGACCGTTAGGGTCAGCCCACATTTTCCACTGTGTGAGAGCTGGACATCTTTAGGTATTGCTGTGTTGGTCTGTACAGGGACTGCTTGCAAGGAACCTTGACAACTGAATAAAATTCAGACAATTTAGCACAGATTAAAGAATTCATTGCCACTTTCCTAATGAGTTGCATTTTGTCATGACATCCGTTGCCAAGACTTTTCCTGCTTCTAGACTCCTGACAAGCATATAAGAGCTGTCTGCTGCTCTTCTCTAGCCTAGATGGAAATTTTTATGCGTATGAATTTGTCAGCCATTTGGGGAAGAATGAGTAAAAGTTTTACTATAAACACAGACATCATTTGTATTAATGTGAAGAGCTGTGTGGTTCTAATGTCTTTTTTATCTCTTTGTGTTTCAGTTCATCGCTTTTGCCTCTTTATTCTTCATCTTAGTTTCAATCACAACCTTCTGCCTGGAAACACACGAGGCTTTCAATACTATTATAAACAAAACTGAGCAGGTCATCAACGGGACAGAAGCTGTGTTACAGTATGAGATTGAGACAGATCCTGCACTGACATATGTGGAAGGAGTCTGCGTGGTATGGTTTACATTTGAATTTTTGGTACGTGTCATTTTTTCTCCCAACAAACTTGAGTTCATCAAAAACCTCTTGAATATCATTGACTTTGTGGCCATCCTGCCCTTTTACCTAGAAGTGGGCCTGAGTGGGCTGTCCTCCAAAGCTGCTAAGGACGTGCTTGGTTTCCTCAGGGTGGTAAGGTTCGTCAGGATCCTCCGGATTTTCAAGCTCACCCGGCACTTCGTGGGCCTCAGGGTGCTGGGCCACACTCTGCGAGCCAGCACCAATGAATTTCTGCTGCTGATAATATTCCTGGCCCTTGGTGTTTTGATATTTGCCACTATGATCTACTACGCAGAGCGGGTGGGGGCCCAGCCTAATGACCCGTCAGCCAGTGAACACACACAGTTCAAAAACATCCCTATCGGCTTCTGGTGGGCTGTAGTCACCATGACCACCCTGGGATATGGGGATATGTATCCACGGACTTGGTCAGGCATGCTGGTGGGAGCCCTGTGTGCACTGGCGGGAGTGCTCACCATAGCCATGCCCGTGCCTGTGATAGTTAACAATTTCGGGATGTACTACTCCCTGGCCATGGCAAAGCAGAAACTGCCAAGGAAGCGAAAGAAGCACATCCCTCCTGCTCCTCAAGCCAGCTCACCCACCTTCTGCAAGACAGACTTGAACATGGCCTGCAATAGCACACAGGGTGACATCTGCCTGGGCAAGGACAACCAGCTGATGGAACACAACAGATCATCAGGTAGGACCCCACTGGAAATGCATGTCCTCTGAAAACACTTTATAGACCAGTATGTTTGGTAGGGGTCAGAAAGCAGCCAGTCTTTCTGCCAGGAGAAGATGTAGCTCCCACCCTTCTCCCCTCCAACATTTGCGTGTGTCAGTCTCATAGAGGACAAAAATAGGTATAGTGATGTTCCCAAACCTCTATGTAGCTGGTCTATACAGTTTTGCTTGCTCTGTTGAGAATGCTTTCCTGCTGATGATATCAACCTTTTCTTTTGCCTGTTGTTTGTTGCGTTGTATGGATGTTTCTTGTTTTTCTGCATGACTGTAACTATTTGAGCAGCCACCGTGTCCCACCCTGTTGGACTCCATGGTGTTTTGCCTCAGTGTCTGTCTCTTGTGTCAGCTTTGCCTGTGCCACATCGTGGCCTGTTAAGCAAGATTCTACAAAGAAGCAGTCATTTAAAAGGAGCAGGTGCTTTACATCCAAAGCCCAGCACTCAAAGGAAATAGGAAGAAATTTTCTTTCTAGTTTTCTTTCCATTTGGCATTCTGCTTCCCTGGCTAAAATAATCTCCTTCATCTGTGTTAGATCAGACATTGCATGATATTTACTATTCATTAAATTATACTAGCATAGCTGATGTAAATCTTGTCAAGAAAAGAGAAGATGACAGCCCTTAGCACCATCATCGCTATTACAGTTGATTTTTGTGATTTCTATTACCTTATTTGTTAGAGTTCCAAATGATGAATAAGGAGTATTTTGTGCTTTACTCAGTAAAATTGCGTATCAAATGACAGCCTCAGTCCCTCCAAGCCACTGCTCCATATTCCAAATCTGTTGCAATTAAAGAGTAAATTTTACCTCTCAGTATAATTAAATAGTTTAGCAGCAAGAATTTTTTTTCTTAAGTGTATTTATTCTCAAGCCAAACAGAATCTGTTTAAAAAGCTCACATACTGGTCATAAGACTCCAGCTGTAAAGCGGCTAAAGAATAATAAGAGCAAAACTACTCATGACTGGAGTAATTCAGTAATTGAAATATAGTTTTTAAAAAGAAGAGTCTGGAAAATCCGTCTCTGAACAATATCCTTCTTCGGTCTGTTGCTCTGTTACTGAATAGCATTTATGTTCAAAGAAGCTCAGTTTCCCTCTCCGAGTTACTGTTCATGAAGTTAACACAGTTTTTTGAACATCCTAAATATATTTAAAAGGATGGAATTGCTTGAAAGGCTCAGGCTGACAGTAAAATATAGTTAGTTTTTCAGTGCTTTGACTGATACCCACTTTGAGGTAACATCTTTAAAGTGTTAATGATAACAGCTTTTTCATGCCATTGGGTCCAACCAAAGGTATTCTGACTGGAGAGGGCTCAGTGTGATCACTAGGTCTCTCACTAAGAGACACTTTTTTTTTGTGTCTACAGCTTTATTTGCAAGGGGTTATAATCCTTGAAGTTATAGAGAAAGCAGACATGAAAGAAGGAGCCATTTTAAAGTATTATCTTTCTTTTCAGTAGTGCCACCGCTCACATCATGCACTGTAGCTTTATTTCTGATAGAGAATGTTATTAGAGTCACTATGTGCAAAACTTCAAGGCTGAATACTGCCCTTTGCATTCCCAGTTCAGAAAAAAAAAAACATGCTCAGGTTTATATGCAAAGGTAAAGCTGAAGTTATGTGCTGTACTTAGAAGAGATTTTTTTCTTGAAGTGTGGCCTGAATTTGAAACGGTAGATAATTTTAAAAGAGAGTCCTTTGGGAGTGACAAATCAGGAGAGGTACAAGTTTTGCCATTTGACAAAATAAAGTACAGAGACCGAGACAGCATTTAATGTTGGGTACTTATGATGACAAGCAGTGCAAGTGTAATAAATATGGAAATGAAAGCTAAGTGTAAACAGTGTATAGTGCCAAATGTTGAAAATATAGCCCTTCTGGGTGAGGGCTTGTCTTTAAAACATTAAACAATATATTCTAAACAAAAATGCCTAACATGACCTCTTGTTTAGTAAAAATGATAGCCAAAATAGTAAATAAGTGTTTGAAATATCCAAGGCTAACTGTATTCTGACAAGTTGCAGTCCAGAGTAGGTGACTAACTGAGCCTTGGTTTGATTATTTCTTAGTTCATGTTAGTTTAATCTAATTTTATACAAATTTTAGAAGAAGAACAGGAAAGTCAAAAGATCATTTATTCTTGAACAAAACGTATATCTTTTGCCATTTTGTACTGATTAATGATGAATTGCAATCTTGTTTTCTCCTAATGATTTACTTTATATCTACTTTTTGAGTGATGGGAATATCTGGCATTCAGCGTAAGCTCTTTGTGATGTCTCATTTCCTCATTCATTATTGTCTGTAAATGGGCATGGTGCTTTAACCAGTGTTATCAGGTGAAGACAGTGCAGGAAGTGAGCAGCCACTCTCACCTGGTGAAAGGCTCCCTCCCATCAGACGTTCTAGTACAAGAGACAAAAACAGAAGAGGGGGAACATGTTTCCTACTGACAACAGGTGATTACACGTGTGCTGCTGATGGAGGGATCAGGAAAGGTATGGACTTCTTTCATTAGATCATAAAAGGTTACTCAGCAATGTGCTTGTGAAAATCTTAGAGTAAAATGATATGCACAATGCTCTAAGAGGAAAGACTGTACTCATGATGTATCTTTTTTTCTTTACTCCTAGTCATTCTTTTCCTTTTAGAAACACTCATCCTCTTTAGTCTTCAAAAAATGTGCTTGATGTTGGACCCTCATTTCACTTGTGTCTTCATTTGTCTGTAATCTCTAGTGGAAAAGCCTGCAATTCAGACCTTGTTCATTCAACCACTCATCACTCAGTATAACTTGTCATTCTAAAAGACAAATTAATCATATTATAACTGTGGTCTGCTCCTAAGAACTTAATAAAATTTACAGCTGAATACACTTTAAAGGTCGACTTTAAAGAAGTAAGCAACATTTCTGAACACAAAGAAGCATATCCTGAGATGATATTTAGATTTCTTTCAAACAAAATTTTTAGCTTATAATACCAAAAAATATTTTTTACTTGGCAATACACCACCGATACTAAAAGATAACTGTCTACCCGAGCCATAATTGAGCTATGTAGTAAAACAATGCTTGACCTTGCAAGGTGTTAAAAATGCTTTTCTAGTTATTTAGCCTCTTCAAATCTGCTGCTCGGTAGGATGGGAGCCCCCCAGGTGGAGTTTGCAAAACTGTTTCATACTTGTATCTCCCACATGACTGATTGTTTCTACCCTGGCAGGCCACATCTGGCTGTGGCTGCAAACCTAACATCAGGATATAGCCCTAAGGTCAGCGTGCCAGTGGTAGTCTTCCCATTTCCTTAGACAGGAACTGCTTTGTTTCCTGGCAAATTATATTCTTCTGACCTTGTATCATTCAGACAGATTTTGCATTCCTGAGTGCTGAAGTGTAGTTGTTCACCTCAGAGTTCATCAGAAGTAGCTGAAGTAGCCGTGTGGCACTGGACAAATATTCACATTTTTGCCCGAGATTTTTCTGGTTTTTTTTTTTTTTTTTTTAAACCTGCTTTGTTTATAGCAAACATAGCTGTCCCAGCCATCCATGTATCTAAAGGAATTCTCTTGGGTTGTCCTGCAAATGCTCTTTTTACATTCAAAGCATAAGCTCAGTAGGTTAAACCTGTGAAGGCAGATATGCAACCAGTTCCATGTGTATGGTATTTGCAGAGTATGACTCTCTATGCCCGGGCTTTTTATGTACTCTTATATATAATATTTAGCTTAAATAAAAAATCATTGCAAGCATGTTTTTTGCACAGATTTACTACATTTCCCACTGAGTGTATATTTCACTGTCTTCTTGACAACTAAGATTATTTAAAATATCTCTAATGCTAAGAGTCTTTGAGGAGGTCAAGAACACCTGGATAAGGTAGAATATCATGACATCTTGCATGATCAGGTTTTTTACTTCACTCAGCAAGTTATGGCAGTAACCATAGACTAGAGCAGATCAGAAATAATAAAAGAAGTTACCTGTCAGCTACCAAAGATGTATTTATATAACAGTAAAACCAATTTAAATTAAATTTTTAATTTAAGGATTAAAATTTTAATCCTGGAACATTTTAACTTGTAAATCTAGATTTAAAAGAAAATGGTTTTGTAGTTCTTACTAGAAAACTGGGGCTTGAGTTCAGAATGAGCAGTTTTTTGATGAGAAATGTGCTCTGTGGCTGGCTCTGATGACAATCTTAGTTGAGGCTGAAATGTTTTAATCACTGGCTTTAGAGTGTATTTTATACAGAATAGGGAAATTAGCCCACAAGCAGAAGATATCTTCAAGTAATATACAAACAGGTTTGAATGCTTGAATGTCATTCACGCATCAAGTCTACTACTTTTACATTTTATTTTTTCCCTTTCTTTCTTTCTTTTGATACATTCTTCTTGTTTGGTTTGTTCCTTGGTTGATTCTTGGTTGTGTTCAATTATAATTTATTCTGAGCTTTTTTGCATCTCCATCTCCAAAATGATACTGATTCAGAGCTGGTCCACTAAAGTACCTGAAAAGTACAGATTTTGGATCATGCATCTCTCACTATTCATCTTGTGTATCTGGCTTTCATTTTTTAGGAGTTTCTACCTTATTTATAATCTTTACCATCTTCCTCTATCAGTTCTTTCCTTTTATCACTAGAAGAGTAGCAAGAAAATAATCTTAAAAACTACTTTCCTAGTTTCAATGTAAAAAAGCTACCTGATTATTTTGATTTTTTAAATAAGCTTTATGTTTACAGGGAGTTTAAATATATACACTAGCATTGTGCTTCTCTTTAATTCCCTTTTCAAACATAATTCTTCTAGTCTGTGTAAATACTGATAGAAACTCAGAAACTGAAGGCTGTTTCAGAAATGTATCAGAATTCTGTGCAGTATCACAGTCTAGCCTGCCCTTGCCATCTGGAGAGAACATTGCACAATGTTTTAGCAATGTTATACATGAGGTTATACATTTGCTTTAAGTATAGTTCTAGAGTATGCAAGTTTCAGTAGGTAAGAAATATGTTGTCATAAGGGGACACCCTAAGATATGATTTTTCATAAAGATGCCGTTGACTGTCTGTTACCTAGAGATCTGGAATTTGGGCCAGTAACCATTTCAATCTGGAAAAAAAAAAAGTTTTCTGACATTCCATGTGGTGTTTAGATTTACTGTCATTAGTGTTTTAAAGTTTCTGTGGGAAAAAGTCTCATTATTTCCCTGTAAGCAATTTAGACCTGAGTATCTTAACCTGACAAATGCTTAAATGCATACTTGTCTTCAAGCAAATAAGTAGTACCACTGAGTACCAAATCAGTGAGACTTCTCATGCTTGCACTAAAGCATGTACCCATGTACTTCAGGAGCAAGGTCCTGCCTGGCTTAATCTTTATTGTATTTCCTTGCTGGTGTCTTCAGGCTGATGAGCAGATCCTTTTCTTAACAAATGGGGTTATTCAGCAGCTGCTGAAAATACTTGAATATGAAGATAGTGATGCAGTGAATAGCAATGTTTTTTTGTTGGTTTACAGCATAGCCCCTACAAAGTGAAAACAATCCACAGTAGCAAAAAAGTAGGAAGGTAGAGCTCACAGTGTGTGTGAACAGAAATATCTGCAAGTGCAATGTTCCCTTCAAATTGTGAAGCATTATGTGATTGCCTCATTTAATGATTAATGATTTACTACTTGTTTATATGGATTAATACCGTTGATTTTGTTCAAATCATCTGGAAAAGAAGCACAAATTCAATGTTTTAAGTTTGCCATTCAGGAGGCATTTACAAATATGTCAAACTCTGCTGTCTTATTAGACTTTAAAATTAGAAGCAAAGCCTAAGGGTTAATATTTTTGAAGATAAAGCTTCTTATATTATCATTCAGTCCTCTGCAAAACTGATTTACACATACTGTATAAAATTTATCTGGTTTCTGGTTTATTTATTTTAAAGAAAAATTGTACTTTATTAGGAATTGAATTTATCAGAGATTATGTAATTCTGACAGTTTCTGTAGTCTGTTTTAATGGATTTTTGATTATGCTTAGCCAGATAGCTCAGTCACCCTGGTGGAATCCCTTACCTTGCTCTCTGTGCAAACCTGGTGAAGCCCACAGTGTGATACTAAGTGCAAGATGGGATGTGGAAGAGCAGGTCAGACCTCTTGTGTGGTGGTCTGTTTAATTTTTTTTGGAAAAAGTAGATGCATTAATCTGTAAATAATTTTATTTATTAATATATTTTGGTTGTAACATCTCTCAGCACTGAGTTCTTTTGCAGGCAGATTTCCTCTGAGTCCCTGATAGCTCCTTGGATTACATTACATTGTACTGTTTGTCTTTGTCTATTTTTTGGCTGAATTCAACTGATGTCTGTGCATTTTCTCATACAAGGCTATGAAAAATCTCGAAGCTTAAACAACATAGCTGGCTTGACAGGCAATGCTCTGCGACTGTCTCCAGTAACATCACCCTACAGCTCACCTTGTCCTCTAAGGCGCTCTCGGTCTCCCATCCCTTCCATCTTGTAAACCAGATGGCATCAATCGGCTACATAGTATTAAATCAAATACTGTTTACCACGTATTGGAAATAAATGTAGCATTAAGCTTAGGCTCCACAAGTATGGTCTAACTCCTGCATGATACAACTGTCAGTAGTAAGAAAAGCCACTTGGGTACCTGAAGATTTTTGTCTTGGCTTTTAAAGATTACTTCAGGTAGCATTTCTCCTTTTATCTACTACATTGTCCTACTTTCCTGTGGCAATAAAAGGACAGTTAGTGGACGCTGTTGTCCATATATTCAATAAATAAGCATATTTTCAGGGAGATTTACTTAAAATAATGTGCTTCCAAGTAATTGTCAGTCACTCCATTGAACCTCCATTTCTTGTGACTCTAATCCATTCTGAAGATGTCTGCTCTGAAGGGTCTGCTCATTTGCATGGACCATCCTGTCTCCATCACCTGACAAACAGTGTTGCGGATCGTGGAGACCACAGAGGGCTCTGGATGTGTGTTCTCACATTGTTATCATCCTGCTGAAATGAAAGCACTGATAAACTGGTCTGCATGTGGGATTGTTTTTCTGTGTTTAACCTTTCCTTTATTTTTTAACTATCTACTTGTTTATAAACGACTTTATTTTGTGATTAACTTATTTCGGTACTGGATTGCTGTATCAGAGTTCTGAATGTCTCCGGTTGTTTGCACACAGATAACTGCAAAGAGGTTGTCATTACTGGTTACACGCAAGCAGAAGCCAGATCTCTTTCTTAATGGCTTGGGGAAGGCACAAAACATGCAAGAAAGGTAAACGCCATCCAGACTTGCAATTTTAAGCTAGCAAGTGCTGCTTGGTACTGTAGTATTTTCTCTACTCCAGGGTTCTTCAACATTTTCAGAAGTTGAGTACCAAGTAAAATTGAAACAATTATTGGGGGCTTTTTTTACCATTGTAAGAGGGTAGTAGTTCTCAAGTTGGGTTTTTGACCAGCCTTTTACCTCTGGCTAGTGGGCTTCAAAAGTTTCTTCAGTAGATGTTTTTTGAGGTGCTTTGTCCTATATGTTGTTTGTCTGTCTGTTTTGCAACCTGTCTCCTTGTATTCTCCATCTGTCTCCATAAAGCACAGAGATATTGTTAAAATGCCCCCCTCTTTTAAGTTGAACTAAGAACACTTTTCTTCCTTTTCTCTTTTTTTATACGGACTATACATCTGTGTATAGATAGAAATATACATATTTTTCAAGTGCAGTTAGTATCGTCTAGACTAACCCGTGTGCACTCCTAAGATTTTTTGAGCAGCTTTTCAGCACTGACCGGTTGCCTATTGCATCAATCTTCCTCCTAGCAACCAGCATTCATTACAATTTTGAAACTGTACCTCCTCTAGTGGCTTTTTCATTCAATATTAACCTCTGTTTATGCAACAGGACAAATGCAATGGCAAATTTGAGGTTCTGGGCTGGTGAGGAAAAATTACCCTTAAACTGTAGAGTTTTAGAACTACATGGGGAAGACTATAATGATTGAAATCTTAAGTGATCCTTGAAATTGTTGAATAATACCTGACTGTCACATTTTACTTTTTGTTAGGAAAAGAAATTAAATTTATTGTTGACCGTGTAACATGTTCTTCTGTATATAGCCAAGCCCAATAGCATGATCTGCATGTCAGAATTCTTGTACAATAATGTATTTATCAAAGTATACATTTCTGATATTTAGAGATGTACATTGATTTACTTTTGGTAAAATATTGTCAATATAGAGATAATTGCAAACAGCTTTTAGCAAATGAATTAATATAATATCTGGTGCTGCTGTTATATTAACTACAGTGTTGTACAGAATTTATCATGGATTTTTGACTGCTGAAAAAGGGACAATGGAATTTAGCCATACCAAGGACTGTACTGGAAAGAGACTGCTGCTGCTGAACGGGCCCTGATAAATGACTCACACCTTGAGGAAGTCACTGAGACTTTGCGTGCGAAGCAGAGCTTGTTAAAGAAGATGAAAGACCTCTCATAATTACTGCTGCCAGAGGAGGGGGTGACTAGTCACTGTTGATGAGTCAGTGTAAATAAAACGTGTGTGCATGGAATATCAGTTTTTATCTATATCAAGGAAAGCTGAATTCATGTCATCATTGCTAAGGCTCCATGCAAAGACCCACACCCCTGTGTTTATTATTCCTGGTTCCTGCAGTAAGCTGTGCTGTGGATCATACAAAGACACACACTTAATAATGATAGTGATGTAAGCTACATCTGTCTTGACTTCTGTCATACTAATGGCATATATTGCAAAAGTCACAAATTTGAACAGAATAGGTTTGCATAACTCCTTGCTTTCTCAGTTTGCCATGACCTAAATTGTTATGAATTGTAGTGTACATGCCAAGTCCTAAGTTTACTTTTCACTTTGATAACAAAAATGTGACTGCAGACAAACATCACTGACTTTGTTCACAGCACACAGTCTTCTTTCATTGTTACCTCAAACTATAAGTATTATCAGAAATAAAATTCTGGCAGCAAGAATATTTTGTGGTTTTTTTTTTTTAATTCAAAGTGTTGCAAACCCAACATCAATAAGTATAAAAATTGTATTAAAATTATATTCTACAAATGTATATTTTACATAAAATATATATTCTTTGATAAGTTATTTTCTGTGATTTTTGTGGTAAATGGATCTAGTCTATTCTATGTTTATGAGACATTGTAGTGCTACGATGTGGTAATTATGTTCTCTCCATCCTATTCAGTGGGAAATTCTCCAGAATCTGTTTTGTCACCCTGGTGTCCCAATTGTAGGGACCTGTCCCAGTTGTGAAACTCTGTATCGTGGAACTTCTGTGAACATGTCAAGGTGCATGCACAATCCTGGTGGAAACCAGTGGAAATGTAATACCTGAATTGGAGAATAAAAGGCAAAAGACCCGGGGAGGAACTTGGAACATATCTTCTGAACTGGCTCATGAGCTTTCTTTAGCTGTATTGGTCCCTGCCTGCTACTGGCCACCCCAGTTCTCAAACCAGCCTTCTGGAATGCATAAGGAGCTAATTCAAAAGCTAGTATAAGCTGGCTTCTCAACAATTGAAAATTTATCAGCTTATTAATGACCCTGTGCCTCATGTGGAAGTTTCGTTCAGGGTGGGTATTTTAAGTCTGATAGGAGTTTTGTTGCATCCTGGAGTGAAGTCAAACCTAAAAAGGAAGTGATAAATGGTTGCTTAAAGCTTCCAATATACTGTATTTGTAGCAACCAGAAATCCCCAAATACACAAGCAGATTGTCTGAGAGCAGCAAGGTAGCTAGTACAGTTTTACAAATGATCAGAGAGGCTGTAACACAGTGTTTTGGCATATGTGCTGTAATGTAAAAAAGGTTCCAGAAAACAGGATCAGAAAACAGGTGTTCAATTTTAGAAAACGTGTTATAGCAATATGTCAAGAAGGCTCACTGTGCTGTTTGCCCAAGGGTTAAAAGTTGCCTGTAGTGTGACTGTGAGCAGTACCCAAGGGAAGAAGAGGTGTAGTGGTCAGCCAGCACGAGGCTCACAGCCAGCTCCAGTCACCCAGGGTCATGTCTGCCCCAAGCACCTAGAGAGAGGTGTCTGGCTTCCCTCAGTGCTGCACAGGGACAGTGATAATCCCCAGATGGGATGCAGACAAGGGGGTGCGTTTTGTTGGTCAAGAGTGTAGAAAACACTGATGGCCAGATGGTGTCTGACATCTACTGTCTCTGGATGGTAAGGAGCCTGGATGGATCTCCATCAACACAGGACTTTGAGTCCAGAATACCCTGGACTCAGTTTTATTTTTCTGCTAGAGAACCAAGCTCATGTTTAAATGCTTTCTTTTAAAATACACCTGGAGGACAAGCTGATGGTGGGTCTGGTAACTGTTCATGTGTTTTGAAACTACAACCCAACTCTGACTGTTTGAAGAGGAAAAAGGTGGCTTAACCACCAGCCCCCTCCTGTTCCTCACCTGTTTCTGGGCCCAGGAAAGGGTGAAAGGGCATTTTTATGAGAGGTGGGACACCAAGGTTTAACTTTCTCAGGCTGAGGAAGGCTTTGAACCTAAACCTCACTCTTCAGGGTACTGCAGTTCCTATGTCTCAGATACAATGTAAAGATTGGGCTGCACATTCTCACTCACTTCTGGTTTTGGCCATCTTTTAAAAGAAAGTAGATGCAATGATGAGAAGCAAAATTGCACCTGGAGAGATGAGTTTTGGTGCAAGCAGGAAGATGCTGTGTGGGTATTCTGGGGATCAAATACCCACCAAAGGGTGCTTGTGTCCATCTCTGAGCTTGACTTAGGAGTTTAATAACATTCAATCTATATTTAAGTATTACTATCTTTACTATTACTATTATTTAAGTAAATCTATATTTAAGGGCTAGAAGTTAAAACTAGAAAACAAGCTGTGAATTTACAAGCAATGCATCTGCTAAGACAATTTAGGAGAAGCTGTTACTAATTTGCCTTTTAAAATTGTGAAGTCAAGATGTCAAAAATGAGCATTCTTTTGAAAGATGAACTAATGCAACAGCAGGATTTGTGCAGAGATCAAAAACTGTGACGTATTTTGGAGATGAGCAAATTATGGGATGTTTGGACTTTGAAGGCATTTATTGTTCTTATGAGGCCTCATTCAGCACTGAGAAAATGTTGCTCCAGCAAATTTTGAGACATTGCATTATGAGTTTTTATAGGTGTGTACTGCAAACTGGTGCCAGAATTGTTAAGACACATGTAGCTAATGATAATTGATATAATCCTGTATAATCAGGGGGCTTTCTCATGTGTGAAATAATTAAAATTCATAAACGTTCTCTTACAAAAGGTCTGGATTAAATTAAAGCTTCTAAAAGAGAAGGAAATTTAAGGAATCTCTTCAGATGGGTATCTGAAAACTATAGGGAAGAGGGATCAATCTAACATGAGCAAACTTGCCAGCATAGTTATGTGAAATATGAATTTTTAAAGTCATGAATGTATTAACTATATGAAAGAGAGCATTTTATCATTTGAAAAAATCATGCAAAAGTCAGATAAAGGAAATTGGAATGGAAAACTGCTATTAGAAAGAGAAAATTAATTTATTAATATGCTGTATTACAAGTAATGGCTTGAACAATTCCATATTAGAGCCTTTGAATACCGAGTGAGAAGAAATTGCAAAAAAGCAGAAGGGTTTCTACTAACCAGGTCAAATTTATCAGAATTATTAATATTTTCATAATACACTATCTTCCTCTTGGAAATAAATTTTATTTATTTAATTTCCCAAAAGAAAAGTTATTTTAACAATGGTGGGTTTTAAAAGTCAAGCGTTGTCTTGAGAGCAAATACTGAGGTGTTAATGCTGGGTGTTGGGTACCTAGCTGGTGTGCCATTACGAGCATTTCTCTCCTACTTTAGTGAATATCCCTGGGGCATGTTGAAATTGCAGAGGTGTCTGATTTCTAGCCCCAGAGACAGGGATCTGTCACACGCTGTCTCCATGGGAAGGCTGGGATGCTCTCCAGCCAGGCGTGAGTAGTGCAGAGCTCCTGGCTCTGCAGCACAGCCTGCAGAACCATCCCAAGTTTGGTCTAGATGTGGCTTCTCCTTGCCTTCTGGCAAAATATGCACAATTCCCTCACCCTCCGCAACCTCCTCCCCAAAACCCAACCTTCTGTCACTTGCATTTTTTTATTACCAGCATGTTGATGAACAGCTGACAGATTTCAGATTCATGCCTTCACAGCTTCACATTCACAGATGGCAATATTCTAGCATATTTAAAAAAAAAGAAGTTGGAGGTGGACACTTTCTGAAAATCTGGCACAAAAATGTTATGCATTTCATTTAACATCTCCTGTATTATTTGCAGGTGGAAGACTGGAGATCAGTTTAAACCCAGGGCACAGTTAGGCTATTCTGAAACTTTTAGGATGTGTTCCTTTTATGTTCTGCATCTGGTTAAAGCATTGCTGCATTTTCTTATCACATGAAGTTCTCAGTTTTATCCTCAAATGGGATTTTGAGATAAGATACTAGAGCAAGTCAAGAGTATTATTTTAAATTGGAATTGGAACTTGCTTCCCAGGGAAGTGGTGGGATCGCCATCCCTGGAGGTATTTAAAAGACATGTAGATGTGGCACTGGGGGATATGGAGAACAAGGCAGTGCTGGGTTAATGGTGGGACTCGATGATCTTAGAGGTCTTTTTCAAACATAGTAATTCTATGATTCTTATAGGATTTAAATGTGAATTGTACTATGCAGAAAAAGATAGTCCCTGGGAAATACTGAAGCTGTAAAAGGGGACTGTAGCTTAACAACTCTTTGTTCTGCAGAATGGTATGGGCACCTTCTTAAAACATGGAAAGCAGACAATTTTGTGTTGGCCTCTTCAGAGCAGTGTTAGACTTGCATAAGACAATGAACTACCAAAAGAAGAAGGTGGAAGTTGTTCTCCTTGACCTTAAGACAGCTTATTTGCAAAAGTAGCAAGATCAGACTTCTTGAAGAAGCCTGGCTTTTTCAGTGAAACAATGCAAAACTCCATCAATCTGAAGAATACTAAACTGTAGCCACATTATCCTATTACGCTGATGCTAAATATGGAAAGGATTTTCAGTTCCTTGCAGGGATTTCCTTGCTTGTAACTAAATGCAGCACCAAGGTTTTATGAAAATCTTATTTTCTTCATGCCTTTGAATGTTTTTGGTACAATGAAATTTGGCAGTCTGATTGTCTTCAGATTATGCCATTGTTTAGACGCAATTTTTGCATTTGTCAAGCATAAAAAATCAGGTTTTCTTTCTGAACTGGAACACTGGAAAGAGGGGTAGAGGGAGCACTGAATGACATGGTTTTCTTAAATTCTTATGAAATCTGCCACATGAAAATGTGACCACGTAGGAATAAAAATACACAGCTTTCCCTATGTCAGTGTCATAACATTGGTTGTAACTCTTACATTTCTGAAACTCCTCTTAGTTTTGTTTGGAAATCACAGTAAAAAAATTTATTTAGTTACTGCTGTTCATAACCTCTACTTAAACCTTGAGAACCATGCTTTAAATCACTGAATAATGGAGCAATTAGAGACCTTAAGAGCATGAGGACTTTGCTCAGAGAACACATGCACAAATTTAATAGTTTCATCTGTAATTGCTGAAGTGTTTCCTCGCTACAAGACATTATCTGAACAAGGTCCCAGTGTCAAATAACTTCTCTAACATGAATTGCAAAACTGTCCTTGGCTCACTTAAGCAAGACTAGGTCTTGGGAAGCAACTGGCTTATGGCGTGGGCATTTCCAGGACTTTTATCACCAACATCATAGAATCATAGAATAGTTTAGATTGGAAAAGACCTTAAGATCACTGGATCCAACTGATGACACAGCAAGTCCAAGTCCAGCACTAGATTATCTTTAAGTGCCACATCTACACATCTTTTAAAACTGCAGTGTTTGGCAGCACCTCTGCTCTGTGCACACCTGGAGTAAACTCTAAGCAAGCTGCTTGGGTTTTTTTTTCCAGAGCTAAAGAAGATGGATCATTCATGTCAAGAAACTAATGTTACCTTTGTCTTAGATGCCTCTTGCATTATGGGTCAAATTGATAAATTGATCTTTGTGAGTGCCTGTTGACAGAAAAATGTCCAGATCTGTCTCTCTCCTGGCGCAGGGACAGAGGGCCAGTACAGAAGTAACATGGCCCTGCTCCAGTGCCTCTCACAGTGTTTGGCTTGCTCTTGCAGATGTGGAACGGCAAGACATGGACATTTCCTCTCCACTGCCTCACAAAGAGTTTCTTTTTCAGTTTCTTCTCTTCTGAGAAAGGAGTGTGCAACCAGAACCTTCCTGGGAGGTGGCTCATGCTCAGGTGCACATGAGATGAACATGTTCCCACAATGACTCCTGAGCTTGCTCCTCATTTTTTGGTATTGCAAGAAATCTCTGGTGAAACCATGCTGTCATGTGAGCTCCAGGTGTACTTCAAGAACGCTTCGTGGAAAAGCATTTGGCTATGTTAGAAGTTTTAAGCAGAGTTCATATTACCAGTTTCTTTTTTTTTTCCTTCTGCAATCTACTGAGCCCACTATGTAGATTATTCCCTTGTTTTCTTTGCCTTCACTGCTCTCTATCTTCTGCAGTTTTTCTAGCTTCAACGCTGCCCATCCTGTATTCAGGACTTACCCACATCCTCCTTTGCCTGTCTCCTCATTACAGTGCAGCTGTAGCCTGTATGAGAGCTGCTGGGAAGGGAAAAGGTAAGTGAATTTGGACCTGAATCACAAGGACAGAGTAGTACAGGACTGAGACTTCTTTTTAAGCCAGGTAAAACTTGTTGGAGATGTTGTCTTTTGCAGTTAGGTCCAGCCCAGCTTGGAATGAATTTGCAGTTCTCTGCAGCATCTTTTGTATAGCTGCCACAGTTGGGAACATTAAATTCTGGAACCACAAATTGCTGTCTAAAAAGCAGCACAGCTGTCAATGAAAAGCAGTTTGCAACTGGAATATGTCCAGTGCCTGGGCCACTGCAGAGAGACATGCCAAAAAAACAGATAGAGATGATTGCTTAGAAACCAAATTCAGAAATTAGATTTTCCAACCCCATATTCACTGAACTATTCATTTACCAATCAATATGATAGTACTGAGCAGAATGATTGGAATGCTGAATATATCATAAGCTATCAAAAATAATGACAAATACTGACGATTCTTTCTGCCCTCTTTTAAGGCTTACTGTAATAGTGAATTTCCTTCAGATCCGAAGATACACATGAAAAAAACAGGTGCATTAGCTAAATTAATGTCAGGAATTAAACATTTTTCAAAGTAGCTACAAGAATTTACTTAAATAAAAGTTTTTATATTCTAGTCCTAGACAGAAGCTCTGAAATAAGTTTTATTCATAATCCTCAATACCCTTCAACTAGGGCATAATTTCTAGACTTCTATTATCCTTATTACTAGGAATCCTGTTTCACTTATTTGTGTTTAAATCTTTAGGCAGTAACAAGTAATTTTTTTATTCAATCATTCCTGCATTGCCTGTGTCTTTTTAAAAATACTAAACAAACTATGTTTTATATTTATCCAAGTTTTCAGATGAGGTGTTTTGTAACAGCTGGCAGGGCAGGCAGGCATATGCTTAGCAACAGATATGCTCCAAGTTATGGTCTTTAGTTCACAGTAGGTCCCTGGGGAAATTTGTGGGCCTAGCTTTGTCTCAGTGGGGCTGTTACTACCATGTCTAAGCTAAAGGAAGGGGTTGGAGCTGCAGCTGTCTGATTCCCCATAGAAGTTTCAGCATACAGAGCTGAGAGGTGCAAGCATCTGTCTATGGCCAGCACTGGAATTTAATTTGCTGCCTTCCTAAAAAGCCCAGCCCAGCCCACTGAGCAGTGTGGTTGTCCTCTGCAGGGCACAGCTCTGGTGTTACAGCTGCACTGCCAGCAGCACTGCCAACACCCTTTTGGGTTCTGGGATCTGACTTCAGCCCTGCAGCCGGCTGCCTTGGTTGGGATCCAGCAGTGGTGTGTGGGGTAAGTGTAGCAGTATCCAAACCTTGATACCAAGCTGTGCAATTCCTGACAAAAGTTTTAGGGGGTCAGATGGAATGCACTGCCTGTCCAAGAAGCAGTATTTTGTGACAGCCACCAGGCTGCTGTGTTGCAGCACGCATTTATGTCCACTTCTCCTGAAGATATTGCAAGGGTGTTTCTCCCTTTGTGGTGGGCTTCACTCACTGGGCTGCTGGCAGGGAAACAGAGCTGTGCAGTGAGTGCCAAACATGTCACAACCCCCTCCACATTCCCTTTTGCCTCCATGGCTTTGCAGAGTAGTCATCATCACAGAAATATTTGTGTAATGCCACATCTCGGTGTTTAACAATATCATGTGCTTGGTATAAGCTGCAAATTGTACCATGTGGCACAAGGCAGTGGGAGGCAGGGGATCTGCTCCAAATCTCTCTGTAGGAGCGTGCCTTTGGGAGCTCAGCTGTAGGTGATTTTATTTTCAGAGATAGAGGAGTTCGTGTTTTTGCCCATTGAGTAGGTGGATGGATTTGGATTGTGCAGGTCCTGGTGGGAGAAGGACAGAAGTGGACTGGGTGGTCCCTGTGTCTACACACTGGCCTGTCTGCACCAAGACCCAAGGGATCTGTTGGATGGAGACCATGCTGTGAGGGCTTGAAACAGTCTACCCCAAATCTGTCTCAGTGGCCAGATCCTGTTGTCCTCATATGCTGGGGCTCAGGGAATGAGTGGGCTGGAGGGGATGAGCTGTGCTGCACAGGGAGGCAGACTGCAGAGGGGCAGGTCAGTGGGAAGAGCTGTGCCAGGGCCTGGGCACAAGTATGGGACACCTTGGTGGGGTGCAGCATCACCCAGTGCATGTCCTCTCCTGCTTACAGCCAGAGACATTGGCCCCTTTGCCTCAACATTCTACCTCACTCCTCCCCAGTCCCCTTGTTTTCTCTTTTAGGGCTTGACTTTGCTCCTACACACTGAGGGAAAGCACAGAAAAGGATTTGCTCCTTGGGTGCCCTAGTTATGAGATCTTCCTTTCCTAGGTATCACTACAGCCAGCAGCTTCTCTCCTTCCTGACCCATCTTGCACCCCATGCATCCCCAGCAGCTGGAAACTGAGAAACAACTCTGCATTTCTGGTCTTAATGCAGTTTTCTTCCTGATGCTCTATGTAATGAATTGTCACAATGAAGGTGGTGCCAATATATTTGTCACGACAAGCAGCCCAACACGGTGTGGTCAAGGTTTGTTAGATGGCTCTGTGGGCTTGGTGTGGACTCTAGAGGCCTAGTTGTTAGAGATGCAGAGTATGCATTTTGCTTAAGGGATTATACTGGTTTTGACTGGGATTGTGTTAATTTTCTTCATAGCAGCTCATGTGGGATATTTTTTGGATCTTCAGACAAAAGAGTGTTGATAACACATCCACATTTTAGCTATTGCTGAACAGTACTAACACAGGATTCAAGGCCATTTCTGCTTCCCAGACTACCTTCCCAGTTACCAGGATAAACGTGCACAAAAAGTTGTGAAGAGACACAGCTGGGACAGCTGACCCCAACTGACCGAAGGCATGTCCAAGACATTCCCAAAGGACATGATGCTCAGCAGTAAAAGCTTGTGAGGGAGGGAACTCTCCACGGCTGCTGTTGCTTTGAGTCTGTCAGTGTTGGTCAGCTGGCGATGAGCAATATTTTTTGGTTTCTTTTCATTACTTTTTTTTCTTGGCTTTGTTTTCCTATTTTGTTAGTTTTTATTTTACTTATTAAACTGTCTTTATCTCATGAGTTTTTCCAATTTACATATACTCCCAGAACCTGCTTATGGTTGCATCTAAGGTGATAAGAGGGCTTGTTTGTTTTGCTTGGATGTTTTTACATCCAATTAGGCTTAATTATTGAGTTAAGTGTATATGTAGGGAATTAATTTTTTTCCTTTTCTTGCAACACTATTTTCTCTTTCAAGACCAACTTAAGGCAGTTTTAAGGAGACATCAAAAGCACAGCAGCTGACATTGAAATGCAAGTGCTGGCTTCACAACATTCACAACTGCATGTGGTCTTTAGCCTCATTGGATTACATAGCCACCAGTGTTCCTGAATAAATTTTACGTAACGTCAAATAAATTACAATACAAAATAATACAAATACAAATGACCATCTTTCCCCCCCACAAAGGATTCTAAGCAAAACTAAAGGAGGATTCTATCCACTGGCATGGTGGAGCTTCATGGACAACAGACTTATTAAATACTCAAGAAAGGATCCCAAGAGCTTTTGAAAGGTGTTTTGTGTATAAGGTTCTCTGCAGGGGGAAGCTGGGGCTTGGGTAAACATTACTCTCAGCCTTGCAAAAGACCCTTCCTTGTAGGCACATGTGCTGTGAAGAAGCAGCTCATCTCTTTGGTCACAGGTGGCTCTGGAGGGTGGCTGATAACCAGGAAGGGTGGCTGATAACCAGGAAGAGTGGCTGATAACCAGGAAGAGTGGCTGATAAGGGCTCTGAGGCTGCCACACACTGAGCTGCAGGTGAGAACTCTGCAGAGGGCCTGTGAGTGCTATGGCACTGCCAGAGACCACTAATTCCCAGTCATGTTACACTAGCAAGCAAAAAACCCAAACCTGTGTCATCATCCTCTCCTCTCCCTTCAAGAAAGGGGGTGTTATCTTTCTCATCAGATACTGCTGCAGGTCATGTTTGTGAGCATGATTGCAGTGAGCAATATGTGTGCAGATGGACTGCATGTTTCAGAGCTTAGCACTGAAGTTTTAGAGCTATCTGGGCTAGTGTGTTGTGCCACTGGTTACCATTACATCATACAGAGCTGCCTGGAAAGCACAGAGAAGCCACATCTCTGGAAGCTTGAATTTGTGTCTGTGCCTTGAGCCAGCAAAGCTGTGGCAGGCTGGCTTTCACCCCTGGGGAAAGGCGTTTAGTGGTCAGGACATGCTCTCTCATCATGCTGTCTCTTGGTTAGCATCCCCATGGGCTCCTTTCCCTCAGTGTATGGGCACTTTACAGCCTTCCACTGGCTTTAATTCAGACACACTCATTCTGCATTTGGAAGCCCTCGTCTGTGGACCTGGATTACAAATTATTTACCAGCACTCTTTATTTTTCTTTTTTTCCTGGAGAAAAAGGAACAAGTATGCATAAAAAAGTAACCAAGCTGAATAGTTATACTTACAGAGCAGTACTGTGTATCTTTAGAAAACTTGTTTAATATGATTAAGTTGTCCTAAAATGATGTTGTCAAGGAAATCCCCCCAAAAAATTATTTTGGAAAAATTCATATAATTTGATGGATGTCCATTAGTGCACTTCCTTACTTTTAGTTTCCTCAGTCATTCATCAAAAGATTAATATTTACTGTTTACAAACAATAAAACTAAAGTAATAACAAAAGTAACTCTCTTCAATAATAATCTGAAATTACTTATACTGTGTTTTTGTCATCTTGATCGCACTGGGTTAATTTTTTCCCATCTCAATAAAAACTAGAAAAATTATTTGAACTTTTTTTTAATATTTAACACTATCAAAATATGATTTTCTCTTGTGAAGTGCAGAGACTGCTATATGTTGGAGAGATACAGTTTTCTCTAGAACTAACTTTGTACTTCTAGCATGTGGAGAAGTGATAACATAATGTTTTTACTGGACAATAATAAAGAGATTATGGCAGCAGTTGTGTTGTGTGGGTCCTGTTCAGAGTTAAGGGTTCTTAACCTTTTGGCTTTCCCTCCTTTTGTATCAAACACTTAATGAATGCCGTTGTAAGGTGGTATTACCATGAATGAATTTTAACAAGTTATGATGGAAAGCTGAAAGAAGTACCTTGTGTAAAAAGTCTTTGTCAAATTTCTGTTTCAACAAAGTTATTTTCAGATTCCATATCTATTAGTCCTTTTCATTGAGACCATGTTCAGCTGTCCTTCAGGCACATTTGCTGAATCTGCTTTAGTTTCTGGGTAAGCTGCTTCTGACATGGCAGCCTGTGCAAGCACGTGCACCATCCTGAAGAGGAGCAGCACATCAGTCCTGTTCCATAATGCAGGTTAAACGTTGCTTGTCACACTGACCCTCCAGGCAGGATGGATCTGAGAAGACAATGAGTGCCTCAGAGAGAGAAATTATTCTGCTGCAAATGTGTGACACACACAAACATGTTCACAAGAATACCCCAGTAGTCATTAAAATATTCATCCTGACCCAAATGGTACAAAGACTATTCAAACATTCTTAATTGACATGAATACAGAATTTCTCTTATGTTCTTCTATTCATATCATAGGCAATCTCATTTTAGGGAAGATATTTCTTCCTGCCAAGTAGGATTGGGAGCACAGTTTCAAACAAAGGAATTGAAATTTGCTGATGAAAGTGGTATGAGAACCATGAGAGCACACAATGTTTGCCCACTGCTCAGTGACAGGAGGGATGAAAGATTTGGGGAGCACTTGATAGGGCAGAACAAAAACCCCAAATCAACCATAGGTGGGGTTGTTCCCATGGAATCATGTCAAGAAACCTGTCTATGTAGTCTGGGGTCAAAAGAGAAAAAGGTAAACCCCAGCCCTCCACCTGGGGACCTCTGAAAAAGTTTAGAAAAATTTGCTTTTCTGTTGACCTTACTCAAATCTCAGTGCAGCTTGTTCTCATAACTTTATGAAGATTATGTCATGTAAATTTTCTACAGCAAGAGTTCATTTGCAGTTTGATGAAAGAGAAACCTGGTGACTCCTGGCTGGAGGAGGGAGTTGGCACTGGCTACACTGCCTACAAAACTTGGAGACCATTTGTAACACACATCAGATTAAGGTCCATCCCTGCCTTTGACATGGGATGCCCATGGTTCCTTTCTTTCTTTGGCCTCTAACTGCAGATGTGAGAAGACCCAGACTGTAGCACCATGCTCATGGTCAGGGGAAGGTTGGATTGCAGAAAGAACAACTAAGAAATAAAAAAAAAGGGGAAGTACAAGGACAATAATCTTGTTTCAGTTTATGTGGTTTTATGTCTCACTCTGCCTCTCAGCATGGAAGACACTTACAAATGTAGCTCTCTTGGCCACCAGAGGAAGGATATAAATGGTTTTGATAGAATCAGTCAGACATGATGGGCTGCGAATGCTCCATATTGCTTTACATGCAGCCTTTGAGCTTCTGCCCACATTTCATATACTCCTCACCAGCAGCAAGATAAGTTTAGAAATATGACTTTTCCAGAAAACTCACATGGAAGTGCACACTGGCTTGCAAATTGGCCCCAAGCACATTTTTGTTCTTTTTTCAAAAAAGCATCAAAATGGCATCTGCCTTCAGATTTTCAAACCAGAGTGACCCTGTGAAATTGTCTTTTTTGAAACTGCACAAGTATGACGAGTACTAATGCAAGATGAAATAACTATCTATTAGTTATAATAGAAGATTGAACCTTAAGATTAAGAATAATGGAATTGATGGAAAAATGCTTAGTGAATGCCATCATGTAAAGACATCAGAAGCCACTGGTTAATATGTAGTGTGCCAAGAGCAGGCATTTTTGAAATATGAAGGTGTCTTTGTGCAGACCAGGCAAAACAGCAAAGATGCAAGAGAAAAATAACATGCTGAGTCTCAAAGTTTTACTGCAATCCACTCATCCAAAGTCTGCCCCTGAAAAGATTAATGTTCTAGAAATCTAACTATGAAAGGAAATCTAGATTATCTGCCCAACTCTGAAAGTGAAAAACGGTAAAGGAATAAATGGCAATGTAATATTTCAGGACTAAACTAAAAAGTTTAGTCTTTGTTTACTGCTTTTGATGATATAAATAGATACAGAAAATGATTTCTGGGAATGGATCTGGGGAAAAAAAAAAAGGTTTTTTAGTGTATTTAAAGTCTATGAATTAAAACTTAGGTATACATTCTGGACCTAATTATTTTTCTTCTCTTCTTGTAAGATTGCTCCTCCTCCAAAAATGGTCATATTGATAGCATTTGGGAACACTATCTAACATTTGAAAGCACATCTGAATATGGCTTATTGTGAGTGTAGAGTCCATGGGGTCTGTGAGTGATCCATGTTTCATCTGTCTGTGGTCATCTGTGATTGAGTGTAACAATCACATCCCTTAATGGAATTGCATTTCTGTAATAAAAATTACTATGTGGGAATTAAAAGTTTGTTTTTCTACACTCATGTACATGCACAACTTTTTCTGTCAAAGGCCAGTGCAGTAAATATTCACAATCCTAAACCTTGCTTGTTCTTTTGTGATAATTAAAATAGTGCATTGAATTCATATTATAGTCTGTGCGGAGATGGGTTTCACTCAAATTAAATGGAAGTTCCCGTAACATTCACTTTGACAAAAGTGTTTGTCAATTCAAAAATGCTTATGGGTATGACTCTAATAAATGCATTAAAACATATGTGATGACTCATGCAAAATATTTGAAAGCATGTGTTCAGACTAGAAAGGAGCGTCTGCTAGTTGAGAAAAATATTTATAAACAAGAATCTTTTTTTTCTACCAGATTAAACAAATTGATGCTTACTTTGCTCCAGGCATCAAGTTTTTTGCCTTCTTTGTAGCACCAATATGGGTTATTTCACTTGTCTTGTATTTTGCCACATTGAGAAACCTTTAGACAGTCCATAATGCCACCATTCATCTGAGGTCAACTGAGGTCAATCTAAAATATGTCTGTTTCCCCTCTGAAATTTTTCAATCCCTGAATGACCCTCACAGAGCCTTCTAAATGCTTTTATTTTTCTGTAAGCATTTAGAAATGATGGACCATTCTGTTTCTAGAAAAAAAAATCAAAGAAATTCCACTACTGAGAACTCTGCCTCTCACTAGCACAAGAGGCTGAGAACACAGCCAAGGTAGCATTTAATAGGGATGCTAATTGCTTCAGTTTCCTTCTGCCAAGCCTCACCCTTTTTATCTGAGCTCTGGCTCAGTTTTCATCAGACAGTACAGAATCTTGTACTGGTCTCTCTTTGCTGCACTTGAAATACAGGTATCTGTGACCACTGGGCCCCTCTTGCACTTTCAACTCTTACCTGTCTGGAAGTGCAGGAGTCAGTATTGCCCTTTGGAAATAGCAATGCTTTGGTCACTTCCTGGTAATACCTCTCTCCTAGGAAGTGCCCCAGTATTTTTAATATGATTTGCAAAGGTCTTCATTATCTGTATGTTTAAGTATCCAGAAACATTCTGATCTCCAGTTTTCTTCACAGTGTTGTAAAAGTTGTCCAGTTCTCTGTGGAAAGCTGAGAGTTTATCTACAAAGCACATCTTGGTGTTAAAAGCACTATCTGGCATTCGCAGCAAGATCTAATAAAATCAGTCAACATGGGTTGATTAGCCTGTTCAAGAGACTGGCATAATGCAATTACATTTTCTCCAGCACCTGATGGAATTTCTACAGCCTCTCACTATCACTTATTGTGTCATTGTCATGGTCTTCTGCTGTCATAAAACTTCAGGACTCCTTCAGCTTCTTGAACTGTTGCTTAGATTATCATCCCAAATCCACTTAAAGCCTCTGCCTTGTAATTGCTCTTAATGCTGGCAATCTGAGCAGGAAAATCAGCCCCAAACCCCTCACTTCTTTAATATTTGGAGTCTTTGGCATCCTTCCTCTCCTGGGTGACACACACTCTAGTGAGGGCACCAGAATTTTAATCTTTTAACCTCTGCATTTTTCCACTATGATTTTTTTCTTCACAGCGGTCCTGACCCTATGTTGTTTATCAGTTTTTTGCAGCCAATCTGGAATCTGTCTGCTTCATCCCTTTTTGTATAGTTTTGGCATATCCATCATTTAACTCTCTCCAATGTAAGGCAACCTGCTTCTGAGATTGAACGTCTAAGTGCCTCTCACTGTGCATGTTTCTGTCAGAAACTCTTGGTCATGACTGCAGACCACCGAGATGAATGTCAGGGCTAACATATAAACCTTCATTCTGAGAAATAATCCCTTCCTAGCAGAGTAAGTAAATACACTTGAATGCATGCACTTATGCAAGATCCATCAACTTCAGATGTGCTTAAACCATGTCTTTGAGTGTCTTAGTGAATCATCTTTATGATCAAAATCCAGATTTCAAAGTAATGCCCTTTGAGCAGATTAAGATCTTGTAAGGTATTTCTGTGAGAAACTGCTTAAAGATTATTTTCTTTTCTAATTTTTAAGTAAGGTGACTCAGCTCCTTCTGATAATTCACAAATATCTGCTGGAAATCTTTAACCAGTTCAGGAAAATTCTGGCAGCTTCAAACTGGATCTGTCTTTCAAGGGCGACTGTCACCTCTGCTTAGTGATAGTCAGAGAGCAGGAACAAAGTCCCAAACAACCAGCATAAATTAACCTGAAAATAGCAGCATTAAATATTGAATGGCTCTGGAGGCTGCATATCTTTGGGTTATTCATTAACATAATTATATGTAAGGTTTTGTTCAATAAAATTTTTCTTTGGGAAATCTCATATCTTTATTCACAGTTTATGAAACCCACTGCCTCAGGGTGTTGTTCCATATCCTTTCTGGTCTCACCTGTAGCTCAGGGGCATGACAGGACTTGGGTACTCACCTGAATTGCCCCCTCCACCATCAGCAGTTACATCCAACACCCAGAGCCTCCAAGACATCACTTAGTATTGCCCAATCCCAAATGGGTCTATTTTTCCAGCCCTACTAGAAGTAAATCTGCACAGCTTCCTGCACAGCTACCTTGGGTGTGCCAGATGCTTTCTTTGTCTTTGGCAGAGCACCATCTGGGAGGCTGCAACCCTTCCCCAGTTTTACAATGAGGACTTCATGTGCTCAGATTTGTGGATGGAGGTACGGTTGTCAAATCTTGAGGACCATAAGTTTCCTCTGTGCACACGGAAGTGGGTCACCCGTGTCCTCAAGTATCCATCCTTTCAGCCTTCCCTGAGCTTCCTTGCCCCCACATTATGCTCTCTAAAGAAAGACATTGCACTTTCTACATATTTTGATCTTAAAATCCTGATAAGGGTGTGTAGCACAGAGAAAAAGCTGATAAGGTAATATTTCAGAAGCCGCATATAATCAAATATTTATAAACTAAAATACAATTGCTTAGAATATCATAGAGCTATTTCTCACAAATAGAACATTGGTAAATTTTTTAAACACTCACACCATTTTGAACTGCAAATTTAATAGGAGCACCTGAGTGACAGCTGGCTTTCATGAACAGAAATTTAGCTTGGAGACAAGAGGCGATCAGCAGGCTGGCCTACTTTGGGGAATGGCTGGCTGGCTGGCTGGGCACAAGGGATTCACAGGCATGGAAAGCATGTAACTCTCAGACAGTCATAAGGGAAACTCACAGGGTATCAGGCTTGCTGCTGTGATCACTGATCCATCTCTTTCCTTATAAACCTTTTTACAGCAGCTAAGTAAGAGCTGCTGCTGTGCTTTCTCTACCTTGTTCAGAGTGCAATTCTGAATTTAACCCTGTTAGTGGAATACAGCCTCTTAAAATTTACTCTTTATTCCATATTTATCAAATATCTGTTGCCCAAGACCTGATTTTCTGGATACCCCTTCACAGCCCACTGTGGTAAATGCATTATTACCTTACCAGTAGTATTTTTTCCTTCTTTCTTTCCTTCTTAGTTTGACTTCCTATCTGTTCATGATGCCTCGCCTCAAACAAGATCTTGGCTCAGTTTGCACAGACCTGATGAGGACAGGGTCCTGGAAGGTGTCTGTCCTGCAGGTAGATATAACATGGTTGCCCTTTGACGGGTTGACCTCTACAGAAAGCAATCAGATTCTTAGGGTGCAAACTGCTTTTCTCACCTCTCCTTGGTTTCTGGGGCTTGCAGCCTACTTTGGGACACCCAGGGATATAGTGCAGAGATGGCAACACAGCTCTTTAAAAGGGGAGAAGTAGCCTGATACACAAGAAGCCTGCAAGTTAGAGTGCTTGAGTTGTCTTCCCAGACTTCTTCTTGCTGGGAGATGTTGGGCTCAGTCTGTTCTCCAGCTCTTATAGCTGCACTAGTATTGTAATATGTGCTGATGTCTTTAATAAAGTGAGTTTTATGAATGTCAGAATGATGATTATTTGGCTCAGACTCCTTCTTCTGAAATGCTTACTCACATGAGAATTTTTTTTTCTTTTCAGAGGTTTGAAAGAAAATTTGGCTAGATTGTTCCTTTCAAGTAAAGCAATTTCACATTTGCCATGGTTGGATGCAAAGTTGTTCAGCACTAGCTTGCCATTCATGTTCTCAAAGAGCTTCAAAAGGGATGCTTTGATGTGTTTTATGGACTCCTTCCAGCTGCTGTATAGCTCATAGTGTCTGTGCTTCTGTAGCAAATCGTGACTTGTGGGATTTTTACTATTTTACTGACTGCCTGAAGAAATAGTCTGAGGGGTGCCTTTTGAACAACACACAGGAGCTGGATATCAAGATTACAGTCATAAGTGGAATATTTACATCAGCAGCAAAATATCCTGTGCTCCTGAAAAGAGATAACCATTCCTATAATCTACAATTCCCTATAGCTCCTTAGATTTCTGCAAAAGGGAAATGACAGTGTGTGGCAGTTTGCTTGCTTCTGGCTTAATTTCCCCCTGTTTCTCAGCTTCCCAAAGCGGTTTGTTGAAATCCCTTAACAGGCCCGCTGGCTCTGCCTGTCCCGTGGCACAGTTGTTATCCTCTCTAGGTAGTAAGTGGGCTATTAAAACTCCTCTCCATGGGAGCAAATGGGTAGTGCTGGGAAGGGACCCAAGAAGCTTTAGGAACCATTTTGCCTGCTGAGAATGCCTGATGCAGCCTGGAGGTGGCTGTGTGCACAGACAGCACTGCTGTCTGTGAGAGGGATGCTGGCAATGTCCTAACAAAGCCCTGCATCTCCCCAGGGGTTGTGTATGGAGTGATCTGTGTTGTCACTGCAGGATCCCTCACCCAGGGATTTGCTGCAGCATCCTCTGGCCGAGGGGTAGCCCAAGGATAAAGGGGAGCCTGACTCAGAGCTCCACCAGCCCTGTGCTGCAGCCAGGCAGGGGGGACCACTGCCACAGCTCTGCACGCAGGTGGGGTTAGGTCTTAGGACTTGTAGTTAATTGCTAGACTTTAATCTTTATTTTGAGCCTGTTCCCTTCTGTAAAATGTCGTGACAAGCTGGGGTCAAGACCAAAGCTGGTAACTGCCAAGGGATGACTGGTGCTTTATCACAGGGGTGAGGGCTGTCAGTCCTGGGTCCAGGCCTGACTAAGCCAAGAGTGTGAAGCTAATTGTGGAGGAACTAAGGACTGTCACTAACCTGACCATCACATACTCTGATGTTAAAAGCCATTGTTTTGACTGGCTCAAATACAAATATTTTAAAACAAGACATGCATCAGACCAAACCAAAAATCCCCTCATAACTGAATATTCCACATGGTCCAGACTTCTACCTCTGGGGCAAAGCTGAGAAGCTAAACAGTGTGTGACTGATTTTTAAGTCCATCACTTAATGCACTGTCTGTTGTTCAGATGCTATGATGAGGAACATGTTATAAGAGCTGACATGGAACAGAACGAGTTTGAAAAAAGTCAGACATCATGTTGAATTTGCGATTCAGATTGAAGTGCATTAATAATAAATTGAAAACATGTATTATACATGGAGGCTCCTATTGAAATATTTCTTGAGGGCAGATGAATTTTAGTGCCATAGCATAATGATAATAATTTTAGAGGAAATGTAGATTACTGTAATTTCTCTTGCAAATTGTGTTGAGAAAAATTATGAACAATGACAGGGCTGCTTACACAGGGTATATCATAGGGAACTCAACCTACTGCTAAGCTCTGCACTTCCACCTCCAGCCTCAGAATCAGATCTTACCAGTCTCTGTGGTGACGGAAGAATAAAAAACATGCTGTAGGCTATAGGTCAAAAAATCACCAGGAATATGTCCAATGATTTTAAAGGAAAAACTGTTGATGCTGGAATTAAAGACCTCTAAATGAGGTCACATTGTCCCCAGAAATCCAATCCACTCATCTTATAAAAAATACATAAAGTAGTGGAAACTTTCTGGATACTCATTTTTGAGCTTAACCTTAAGGATGATGGGTTGCAAGTGGTATCCAGAGGGATTTCTTCAAATCTTCCCCCTTCCATTAGAAGGCAGGCATAGGTAGACAAGGGGTGTAGTCACTACAGCACATGTTCTGACTCCCTCAGAGCCTGCAGATCTCGCTTTGCCCCAAAGCTTCCATATAACCCTTTTCTTGTGGTATTTGACTTGTGTGGTAAGGTACTGGTAGTGGTGGGTCTATAGAAGTGGCTTCTGTGAAAAGCTGCCAGAAACTTCCACTGGCTCTGACAGAGCCAGTGCCAGCCAACTCTGAGCTAGACCTGCCACAGAATAAGGCCAAGCCAATCAGAAGTGTTAGTAACACCTCTGTGATTACATGTTTATGGGGGGGAAAAAAGGAAGAAAAAGAAGTTGTTGCTCAGAAGTAATAGTGGCCAGAGAAGAGCAGAGTGAGAATATGTGAGAGAAACAACTGTGCAGACACCAAGGTCAATGAATAAGGACTCCTTTTTCTGAGGAAGAAGCAGTAGCAGAATGAACATGTGGTGAACTGACCATAGCCCCATTCTCACCGTGTCCTTGTGCTGCTGTGGAGGAGGACACTGAGAATCCAGAACAACCTTAAGCCCAGGAAGAAGGAGAGAAGTCGAAGAAAGGTGTTTCTAGGATTTGTTTTACTTCTCATTATCTTGTTCTGATTTTGATTAGTAATAAATTCAACTAATTTCCCCAAGTCAGGTTTGCTTTGCCCATTACAGTAACCTGTGACTGATCTTTCCCTGTCCTTACATCAGATCAAGAGTCTTTCATTCTATTTCCTTTCCCATGTCCAACTGAGAAGAGCAGTGATAAAGCAGCTTTGGTGGGCACCAGACATTTATCCCACATCAACCCAGCACACCTGTATGGAGTACAGAGATGGTTTTAATGAGCTCTCCCCTAGGAAGAGCAGTAAAAGCCATGTGGGGGCTGAGACTGAATCAAAGGAAAAAGGTATAGAGGGAGCCATATTGTGGCAGACTTCAGTTGTCCTTGGCATAAGATTTTCAGGTGAAATGTACTTGGAGCCCAGGGCTTTGTGATTTTCTAAACCCTAACCCTAAGCGTAACCCTAACCCAAAGTAGAGCAGTAAAAGCCATGTGGGGGCTGAGACTGAATCAAAGGAAAAAGGTATTGAGGGAGCCATATTGTGGCAGACTTTGGTTGTCTTTGGCATAAGATTTTCAGGGGAAGTGTACTTGGAACGCTGGGCTTTGTGGTTTTCTAAACCCTAACCCTAGGCGTAACACTAACCCTAGGTAGAGCCGTTAAACCCACATGGGGGTGAGACCTGATCCAAGGAGAAAGGTGTGGCAGGATCCATATTGCGGCAGACCTGTGTTCCCCTTGGAAGGATCTTTGCAGCTTCAGTGTGGTTGGAACCCTGGGCTTTGTGGTTTTCTGAACCCTAACCCTAGGCGGAACCCTAACCCTAGGCCTAACCCTAACCCTAGGTAGAGGAGTAAAAGCCACATAGTGGTGAGACTTTATCCTAGGGAAAAGGAGTTGAGGGATAAATATTTTGGCAGACTTCGGTTCCCCTTGGCAAGAGATTTTCAGGTGAAGTGTGCTTGGAGCCCTGGGCTTTGTGGTTTTCTGATCCCTAACCCTAGGCCTGACCCTAGCCCTAAGTAGAGCTGTAAAAGACACATGGCAGTGAGCCCACCTGTGCCCTGGAAATAGGAGAAATGGTAACAGGCAAAATCTGTTACTGAAGAGAGAAAAGGGACATTTGCTTATGCTGGAGGGCAAGTACTGCTATATTCTTTGTTAACTTTAAAATCTCTTTCTGAGTAGAAAATCACTTTGCTCCTCCCCAGACCCTGTAATTCATCTCAGGAGCATGGTAAGTGGCCCTAGGGGCTCTGGGTAACAGAGTTGCCACCTGCAGAGATAAAGGTGCCTGCTTCCCCCATGAGAAGTGTAGTAGACATCCTCTCCCTGCAGCTAAACCAGAGCAGCTTTGTAGTTCTGAACCCAAACTATGGTCCTTGTCTTTCCACATACAGACCTTTCTTTTGAGACAGTGCTTGAGGACCCTCAGGAATTGTGTTTGACCTTGTATCCTCCCTTCTGCCACATATGAATACTTCATGCTGGCAGGACACTCCTTTCCTGCTTCCTGCCTGAGCCATGTTGGTGGCTTTGGGCCCTTAGAAATGATTGGAATGCCTGCCCACTATTCAGTGCCTCTCTATTTCCCTAAATCTAGGTCAGAGAATGCCAAAGGTCAAAGAAATGGCAGCTTCCACATCACTCAGAGTCCTGTGACCTACTGAGCATGGGAAGCATCATCAGCCTCAAAAAAGATACCCTCATTCAACTAAGTATTTTCCTCCCTCAGCTGCTGTTGTTGCTATGATAAGAATTTTACTCCCCTTTTTTGGACATTTCTTCCCTGCCTTAGTGTTTCTGGCTATTTTCACTCGGCTTTCACTTTGGATCTGAAAGGGTTGGGCAGGGAGAATGCTTTCCCAATTATAAAGGTCCATTTTTGTTTTCAGAAATGCTACTTTTATGCAGGAGGTGGATGCAGGAAAATAGGCAGGGTCATGCCTTCTCCTCTTGGCGCTCTCTTTAGCTGGAAGTTTGGCCTGACTTTGCCCTCACTTGGATTTCTGCATTGAGTATATGGGAAAATAACACCCATGCTAATAACACATTCTGCTTTCGTGGTCATCCATTTCCAGGCCTTCTACTGCTGAAAGACAGTAAGATCAGCCAGGGAAGAAAACACTGCTTCCAAATTAAGGGAAGCAAATGACTCAGATGAAAAAACAAAGCAGAAAAAATGCTAACCTTTGCAGAGTTTATCAGGAAAAAACCTCAACACAGAGGTGGGAGAGACCATCAACATCAACAACTCAGGCTCTGCCTCAGCCTTGGATGTTCAGCTGCAGTGACACAGTCCCATTTGCTCTATTCAATACTCTACTGTGGAGCTAAGCCTTCAAGTCAGGATGGGCAGAAATGGTGATATGGGTCCCATGCTGCATTTCCTTCAGTATTTCAAACAAAGACTCATGCACTGGTGTAGGTGGTAGCATCCTGACCCAGGAAGAGGGGATAGAAAGGAGCCACACAAACTTAGTGATTGTGAAAACAGAAAAAAAAAAATCCAGCCTCCTATAGACACTACAAAGATTTTAATCTCTTAATTTGAAAAAGAAAATGTGGGAGGTAAGAGTACTAGGATTGAAAAGCAGACTTTTATAGCTCAGCAGAACATGCAGACCTCTTGAACTAAGACACCGAGAGTCTTTATCTGAGAAGAAAATGTGGAGACTTTGTAAGTGAAGTTCTAGCAAGCTATTGGCACAGCTCCTAACAGCTTCTAACAGCCCTATTACTCTTTGGAAGAAATGTTTGTAAGAAGCCTGAAATTTATTTAAAAATAAAGCAGCCATACTTGACTGTTAATTGGCAGAACAGCAGAATAAATTAAGCAAAGTCCAAGTACGTGTCTCAGTAAAGATAACAGAGGAGTGAGAGTTAGACAAGGCAGCAGAAACCTGGGTTTCATGTGACATTTGCATATGAGTGGGGTGCTGGAACTCCCACACTGGTTGATTTAGAACTAGTCAGCAGTTAGTGGAGCCTAGAGAATGATTCAGTTATCTCCAAAGAAAACACAAGGCATGATTCAGATATCATTTACAATGCCTTTGAGGAATGTAGACATCTCCATTGGGCTGTCAGATATGTCGCAGGATCTGACCTCAGGGGGACCTCAGGTCACCTGGAGTGACTGCTGGAGGCAAGGCAGATACCCAAGGCCGTCTCAGGTGGCACCAGAAGGCTAAGTTGAAGTTATTAAATACATTTGAAAATGTGTCCTAGGCACCTAGGCACCACTGTTTGTCTTTTCTTCGCTGGCTATTTTGGGAAATAAGATAAACTGGAACCCAGTTTACATGTAGATAACCTGCATTTATGTGTCAAGAGCTGAATCTTGCCAAAAAAGCCTGGCTAGGAAAGGGAGGATATTTGTCCTTATCCAGGAGGTTGGCAACAACCTAAAATATGCATCAGAATTTGCAGTGTTAATGGAGGTGCACTGTGCTATTCATGCCAGGGCAAGGTGGGAGCAGAGCATGGGGGACAGGCAGTACTCTGAGTGCTGAAACCACAGTGCATCTGGAGCACAGGAAGACCAAGAAGCCCCAAGCCATGAAGTTACTGCCTTTAATTGAGCTTCTGCCTTTTCAGCTGGAAGTATTGACCCTCCCAGCCCCAGCCATGCTCAGTGCCAGCCAGTTAAGTTGTTTTATTGAGCAAGGCAATGAATGGGCTGTGCACAGATTATGGGCAGATACTGTGCCTCAGGTGAGAGGTCTGGTTTCCAGACAAGAGGTCATAACTTGTAACATTGCTAATTCTATTTTTCAGGTTTGGCTAATCAGATCTCAAATGCTCAGGAAGCTTGTGTCAGCCTTGAGCTGTTCAGTTACACAGCTCAAGTAACTCATGCCTTAATTTTCTGTATCTGTGAAAACAGAGATATTGGTTCAGCTCTTCTTTGTAAATTGCTTTAGGGTATCATGAGCAAAACTTTTATGAACATTTCAGAGAGAAAAAAGCTCTAAATAGCAGTTAGTGCTAGATCAAATTCAAGCTTACAGAAAATCAGCAAAAAATTGCTCATCTACTCTTTTGTGAAACCACTGAGTCCTCAGCTTCATTATTTTCCAGATGTCAACATGGAGACACCTTAGACAATAACTTCTGTAGCCAGTTGATTTAGGAAGCCACAAACTAACGCTGTTTTAATTTCTTTACAAGTGGAAAAAGTTGGATTTAAAATTGAGCCTTTTACTAGATCTACTGTTTCTAATTTTACAGGGAGAGTATTTGGGCCACTTAAAGAGGCAAAGCCACAGAAAAGCCTCGTATTTTCATGTCTAGATGAGGACCCTTCACTCTGGGTGCTTTTAGGCAGATGACAGACTGTAATGGTAAACAGTCCATGTTACAATTTTGTTATGAAGAAAGAATGTCACACATTATTTCTTTGGTAAATCAAAACAAGCCAGCATGTTTCAAAAGAAAATTGTGGTATCTGGTTGTTGTTTTTCAAAGCTTATACCCTTCAAGAAAGAATCATAAATAAGAAAGAAAGTAGGCACAACTAGACTTAGTAAAATGCATAGCTTCTAACTCAACTGAAAAATTCAGCAAATTTTATTCTACAGCTGAAAACAATTATTGGTTTGCAAGCACACATCATAGATGTTGCTGTTGGAGAGGTCACAAAAAATATTTCAGGAGATTTCAGGAAGTTGTTTGTCTATCAAGCTTATTTGTCCAGTGAAACTGTGAAATTCCAGTTAAGAGAAGTTCTTCTCTTGCATCAAACTCCACCTGTGTGCCCCGTTTTCAACTAGGTACCATTATCATGAGCTCTTTCATCACTGAGAGAAGCCAAGCCACTGCCTGTCTGGGCTGAGGTTTGCAGGAGGGAGCACCCGTGAGAGCCTCAAGGTGAGGAGAGCCACAGTTGCTGTGATGGCCACTGCACAGCTGCCCTGGCCAGAAGGGCTGTTCTCCACTTGGGGTCTGCAGGGCCTTCTCACACCCTTCTTCATACTGTAGACATGGCATGGATAAAGATCTTCGCTTTTACTTCTGTACTCACACTCCTCTTTGCACAGCACATATTAATGAGAGTCTTTTTATCCAGCTGCTGATCTTTTTGCCATGTTTGCTGAACACGTACATAAGCTGTAGCAATTTATGTGGAAGAGGAAATCCCAAGTTTGCTAGGGTGAAAAGAAGCATTTACAAGGGCTAAAGAGATGGTGAGGGAGTTGGGGGTGTTTCTTGTATAGCCTATATTTCCAACCAACAGAAATGCAGGAGTCTGGGCAATGTACTAAGTCTAAATTGGAGTGGCTACAAAATAAATCTTCCCCTTCATTGCTCTTCAAACATTCCTCATGCTTATGAGGTCACAGCAAAAATATTTGTGACGAGATGAAATATGACCGATTACTTCTGTGGTTTACCAAAATTTCAAGTCATGCTGTGAAAAGGTGACTCTGAATTTTAGCCCCAGGCAGAAACTTGGGCAATTTCTCCTAATTAAGTTCTTGAAATATGACAGTGTTGCAGACCTGTTCTCCTATATGGCAGGACATAAGAGAGTTTGCAATTCTTATTTTGAGCTTATAACACTAAATTTTCTATTATTTTTCGTCTTACTGTTAAACAAGTTGTTATAGCCAACCATTCATTTTACGTGTCCTCTTAGTAAGTTTTATTTAGCTTGGATCTAAAATCAAAATACTAGTAATACATAGATAATAATAGTGTTCTCACAGTAATGAAGTTCAAATATCTACAGCCGTTTTTCAGTCCATGTACTTTCATCAGCCTCGGAAGTTACATTTTATTGCTATCTATTAGAGAAAGTGCTTCTCATTACTGGAGGATATAATTACATTCAATTTTAGCAAAATTTAACTATGAATTTTCAAAGACCATCATAGATGTTCCTTTCAGAAAAAAAACCCCAAAAAGCCCCAAAAAGAAATAATTTAACAAAACCAAATCAAACCCAAAACTAATCAAGCTTAAACATTCAAAACTAAGCAAGCAAAACAGTCCTTAATAATGAACTGAATAATACTAGAATGAGAATGGCCACTTATCAAGATGCTCTTTATAGGTTATGGAGAAACATAGGCATGTCCCATGGCAATTCATGCCATCCCTAAAAGAATTGAAGCTAAATGGGATGACTTGATTTCAGATGTCATGTTACTGAATTTAAAGACCAGAAATGTGTACCTTAGACCAGATGTCTGATTTTAAGATGGTGACAGCTAGGTGTCCAACCTTATCAACCATCACTACAGTTAATTACATTAGTGGAAAATGTAACACCACGCAACGGTCAGACACTGCTTATGGCAGCAGTGCTGAAGACATGCAGGTAATGGCAGAGTTTCTCATGCCCACTATATGCAACTTTTCTGGGTGTCAGTCTATCTCTGTTGGTGAGCTCTGCATACCTTTCAGTGCCTCATTTTCAGCTTTTACACGGAGGGTTACTAGAGTAAAATGTCACTTGTCCTGATCCACTGGGAAATCAGTCTTACCATGCTGACTGAAATAATATAAATACCTAAAAATGTGTTAAATGTTTTCTAATAAACTGTTTTTGAATCATTCAGTCAATGACTGTTTGGAACTAGAACAGAAAGATCTTTTTCTGATAGCAGAGGCAGCTTTCTTGTCCAGCACTGAGGTGTGTCTTGGAACAGGACATTGCTCAACACAGATCCAGATGCTAAAATTTCCACTGCTTTCTTCATCAACGTTCAGAAATGCAGCCTTATTTACTACCGTGTAGTTATGATGGTACACTGCAGAGTATTAAATTGGGATCTCAACTGGAGGATCCTATGTAACCACATTATTTTCACAAATGAGCTGCCTTCTGAATATTGTTTTCTGTATCCTTCCTCAGCGTAATGACAGGGAGGTCAGCATTGGGATAAACAAACCTTATGCAAATTCTGGTACCCTGCTTTTATTTCTTTGCACGCTTTCATGCTCCTCTTTAGGCTTACAAGTGCATCAGCACAGCAAGGGGAAGAAGTGCTTTCTGAGCCTGGCACACTATAGCTGCTTGTTCCAGTCCCTCTGATGGCACTTCTTGTGCCTGCAGTGCAGTCTGTGGCCATGCGAGCACTTCTCAATCATTCTGTGAAGTCTGGTGGCCTGACCTGGCCTCTGAGATGTCTGACTTTGCTGAAGTAGTGATCACATATCTTTTTCTACTGCTTACTCTCCTGCTGGAATAAAACACGTGGTAGAGAGAAGTAATGATATCTGAAGTCATTGTTGCCCATTGCTACATGAAGAAAAGTTTAAGCCCTGGGGTTAACTTAGCCAAATATTCAGAATTCATTGATCAGAATCCAAAACATTTAAACGGTGTCTTAAAAATGAGGACTTAAAAATAATGGATGTGTTAATTCTTCCCTATTATGCACTTCCAGATTTTCTTTGCAGCTGGGAAGGGTAGGTATTAAATAGACACTCTGTTTAGTCTATGATTTCAGAAAAAGTTACTAGGAAACACCCAAAATATTAAGACATTGTACTATGCTGCAACAAAGAGAAAAGGTCTGTATATTTATCCATATATTTCAGTTAAAAAGTAGTTATTGATAATGTAACAGATTTTTTTAGACTGAGCTGAAGTGTGTTTTCTTACAAGATGAGTTTGAATGCCTGAAATAAAGCATTTTCTCACACCTTTTATATTCCAGTCAGGAAAACTCAGCAAGGATGTATGTATTTTTCCTGAAGTTCATTAAGTTCCAGCAATATCTACAAATATTTATCTGTTGGTTGCCTTGTCTTTTATTGAAGATGCTTCTGAAAGATGCTTTGGTGAAATTCATCTTTTCTTCAAGGAGATCTAAAGTCTTGACACTGTGGAAGAACATTTCTTGGTAAGTTCATCTCTCTCAAAAGGAGACTTGAACAGTTTGTCTCACACTGTGTATTTATTCAAAGTGCAAGGGTCACTGTCCCAGGGCTCAGCTTCCATCTTTTTTCGCTCTCCTGGAACCCACGTATCCAACCAGTGGGCTCTTCAGAAAGTTAGCTCTCTCCGTGGCCAACATCAAAATTATTTGTAACAACACAAGAGGTTTCTGGTATGTCTCATCTGTCAGAAACAAGATGACTGACAACCACAGCAGTAGTCACTAGAGGAATCACTCCAAATGCCATTACTGAATCTGTTTTAAACTCACACATATGTATACACACATATATATTCATAACGCATTGAGTTATGGTACTTAGGTTAATGTTTTTCCTATGTTCATAACTGAATATTCTTTCTTATAAATACAAATTCCTTTCTTACTCCTTTAACTCAAAATACTTCTGTACTGGCTGTACCGCCATGAGAGAAGATTTTCACTGGGATGTACAAAGGCGTCGTCATGAGGTAGGTCTTGGCAGTGGTATAAAAGATCAAGCTGTAGGGACAGAATTTTTAAATGCAGGGTAGGCCTAACACAAATGATATAAATATATTTTTTTTCTGAGTGACATATGGGCTGGTGAAACTGAGAGCCAATGAGATTTTCCTCATACAGTGGATACAGTGGATTCCTACACTGTTCTAGGTTTATCAACATTCAAACAGAGGAATGGATGGCTGTAGTGGGTTGACCCTGGCTGGATGCCAGGCACTCACCAAAGCCACTCTCACACTCCCCTCTGCAGCTGGACAAGGAAGAGAAAACACAATTAAGGGTTCATGGACTGAGATAAGGGCCAAGAGAGATCACTCATCAAATACAATTACGGCCAAAACAGGCTTGAATTAGAGATATAAACTGAATTTATTGAAAGAGATATAAACTGAATTTATAATGAAATCAAAGCAGGATAATGAGAAGTAAAATAAACCCTTCAAAATACCTTCCCCCCACCCATCCCTTCTTCCCAGCTCTACTTCCTTCCCCAGCAGCACAGGGAGAAGGGAATTGGGATTATGACCTGTTGTTTTTCCTGCTGCTTAGGGAAGGGAGTCGTTGCCCTGTTCCACTGTGGGGTACCTCCCATGGGAGACAGTTCTCCTTGTACAGCTGCAACAGGAGTCCATCCCATGGGCAGCAGTCCTCCCCAGGCTGCAGCAGCGTGGGTCACTCTTCCACAGGGTGCAGTCCTGCAAACAAAGGCTTCTCCAGCTGAGGATCCTCTCTCCATGGGCCTTCCACAGGGTGACAGCCTCCTCTCAGGCATTCACCTGCTCTGGTGTGGGTCTCCTCCATGGGCTGCAGGTGGATCTCTGCATCCCTGTGGGTCTCCATGGGCTGCAGGGGCACATCTGCATCACCATGGGCTGCACCAGGGGCTGCAGAGGAATCTCAGCTCCAGTGCCTGGAGCACCTCCTGCTCCTCCTTCTCCATTGACCTTGGTGTCTGCAGGGTTGTTCCTCTCACATGTTCTCACTCTGCTCTTCTCTGGCCATAACTACAACTGCACAATAACCTCTCTCTTTCTTCTTAAATCTGTTCTCACAGAGGTGTTCTCACCATTTCTAATTGGTTCAGCCATGACCAGTGGCACATCTGTCTTTAGAGCTGCCAGGGATTGGCTCTGCTGAACATGGAAGAAGCTTCTGGTAGCTTCTCACAGAAGCCACCCCTGTAGCCCACATACTACCAAAACTTGGCTATGCAAACCCAATACAATGGCATATAATAGGCTGCAGATATTATTGTAATACTAATAGTAATATCTTAAAACAAATTTAAAGGGTTAGTCTATGTAATTCATCCATTTGAGGAAAATAATAAACTAACGTGTCCTTCCTGATGGTGACTGAAAGTCAAGACTTAACACAAGGCTGATGTCTGGTGTTCACATACATCAATCAAATCCAGTTAATTGTGACTATTCTGAAAAGAGTTTTCAGTTTGAGTCTACGTATTTTGATCTCATCGGGTCATGAGTCATCACTTTCTGTTATGGTGCTGTATTTTTTCCACTATTTTCCTTTCACCCTTGGCTCATTCGTGTGACAAGCTGGAAATGTGCATTCCACAGTGAGTGACAGCACTTGTCTTAATGGATGGAAATTGACTGCAGGCCACCCTTGCAAAATAGCACATATGAACACTACTGCATTTTTGGGGAATAAAATACTCTCTAGTGGTGAAACAAATGGCAAAAACAGCCCTTAAAATAAAGCCACAGGCTGTAGGACTTCTAAATGCAAATGCTTGTTTTGGATCCTAGGTGATAAGCAGAACTGAGGAAGGAGCAACTTAATCAGATCACCCAACTTTTTTTTCTCTTGAGCCAACTATATTTTTTGATCTTTCTCTCTAGACTGCTCAAGGGTGGTATAGTCCTCAGAAAGTAGATCAGAGAGAGCTCTCCACTTGGATTCATCTTGGACTATGTTGACTGACTTTTGTCCTTGCTTTGAGAATTGAAGTTGTCTACAGAAATTCTTGAACCTTCCCAAACCATCTACAGGGCAGGAAAATAGACTTGGGTGCCTGATCTTTTAAATAAGCAGTAAAAGTGAATGAGTAATTTCTAGTACTTTTTTTTTTAAATCTTTCTGGTTTTTCCCATTCAAAGCAAGAATACTCTGCTTTTGTAATCAGTGTTCAGCCAGTCCTCAAATGCATATCTAGTTTGGTACTTGGAGTTGGTGTTGGCTGGAGAACCTCCAGAATGACCTGCATGGTTGTCTTAGTCAAAATGTTTTAACCAAAGTAAGGCCTCACAAATTCCAAACCCTTGATTCATACATTGTAGGTGCTCTAACTGGTGGAACGTTGTACTTCATATAACCAGCAGTACTGTCATACTCTAACTATGCTGAGGGTAAATGCTTCAAAATAGAAAACATTTCTCATGGTAAAATAAGCCAATTCAACACAACACTGACAATTTACGTTACTATTCCGCAACCTGTCCATTGGCAATAAAAAATCTTATCATTAAATTAGATTTTACATGCACCTTTTGATATTTTGAAACATGTTCATAAATATTTTTCTTTTCCAAAAAGAGAAGAGTGAACAAAATTACACCACCTCTACACAGGCAGACCATATTAAGCATTCAATTTCTTTACCGAGATGGGAACTCATTTCTTTTTTAACTAAACGAGATTATCCTAAAGTAAATGGGGAAAATATTTCCTTCAGAATAATGGAATGACATTATGGAATAAATAATGGAATGGAATAAAATTATTTTGATTTAATGAAGAAATGTATTTTAATTGCTTGATCTAGGCTTTTTCCCTTTATCATGTTAGATATGTTGTCTTGAATTTAATTAATTCTAACTGAAATAAAATGCTTTGATTTGAAATGTTCTTAATTGAACTTGCCAGCTAACCAAGCTTTTAAAACCATATAAAATAACCCATAAATTAAACAATAATTGACATGGAAGTCATTGGTATTGCTCATTAGAATTCCACTCCTAAAAATCTTTGGTTGGTTAATTTTAAGTGGTTTTAAATAGATAAAATGCAACGCAAAAAAGTTTGTGATGTCTCATTGAAGATAATGTTATTAAAAACTTTAGGTTTAGTACTTTTACTGAAAGGAAGGAGGCAATCAAGTACTGCTGAAGTGTTTGAAGCAGGTTGTTGGGACCAGTTTACAAACCCAAGCTACATTGCCAAGGAAGAAGTACTTAAATTTGTGTATGTGATTTGTCTACATTTCTAAATGTTCATGAATCTATTTAAATTGCAAGTTTCTCACTATCATCCAAAACAAAAAATCCCTTAGCTGATGCGTCCAGTAACTATTTGCAGTGCTAGAACAGAGTTAAAAGTGCAAGAGGAAGGCTGTTATGAAGGATTTATGGTTTTTTTCTGTCTTTGGTGAGTGAATTAGATCCAGTCTATAGTGTCAGCTTTCCTTAAAGATGGACAGGACTGTGTCTGAATATAAATGGATGCACTCAACTCCTTTAACCAAACCAGCAGTATTTTGGTACAAGCTCCAAAGGAGGTAAAGCTGTGTTCTGTAGCTGGGCCAAGATCCTCTCTAGGAAGCCCACAAAGAAGTGGAGTAATACAGTGGACATTGAAGCTTTTACATCTCTGGTCTCTGTGTACATCATTCTAGCTTGATTATAACTTAATTTTCACTTGTATATTTCTTCCATGTCGTAGGTAATGGAGTGAACCTTGCCATCAGAATTTGTTAAATCATGCTTTTGCAATGTGATCTTAAAGCCACTTTTACTAATCTCTTTGAAAGTGGTTCTTTAAGTGATCTGGATCACTCACCCCAATACAGTTTGGCATAGTCACCAGGATCCTAAATCAGAACTCATAACACCAGCAGACATGGGCAATATAAATGAAGATGAGAAGGAAAATTCAAATTTGCAAGGCAGATCAATGCAACACTGCGTGTAGTTTCTACACTGTTGTTCCTGCTCCTGGAAATTAAAGTCACCATCTAACAAGCCCCAATAGTAATTGTTCTGGAGAACTTCAGAGGGAAGCTGTTTGGTTCCAGTCATATTTTCTAACTCTGAATGAAGTGCTTTCTTCTCCCAGGAGTAGCAAACACCAGAACAGATTAAAAGTTTGTTTTGATATTCCTGTTCTTCTTCAAGCAACCTGGTGTTTTTCTTCGAGACCTTGAGCTGAGGCAGCAGTACCAGGGAACTGGTGGACCAGAGCCCAGACTGGTAAGCTAAAACAGTAGTGATACTGCAAACCACAGCTCCATTTCTCCTTTCTATTTCAAATCTGTGCCATAATAGTTTATACCGCTGTCAAAATGATTAATTCCTTCAGATATTCATACCTGCCTCCCCTAGCTCTCTTCCCTGGAAGTCTGGAGGCTTTTCAGTTGGACAATTTTTTTTTTAAATAATATGTTAAGGAAAAGGTTATTTTTAATTCCCAAAAATAGCACTCTTGCTATTATGAAATATGATGGGATTTGGACAAAGCTACTTAGTTGTCAGTTTGTCATTCCAGAGTTGTCTTGTCTTTGTAGCTCATTACTGAGCTCTCTCCAGTAGGTCCATGTTTCTCGTGTACTGAGGAGCCAGGAACTGGACCAAGCACTCTAGCTTTGGCCTCACCAGTGCTGTGTAGGAGGGAACAATCACCTCCCTCAGCCTGCTAGCAGAATTTCTGCTAATGAAGTCCAAGACACTCTTAATCACCTTTTCAGAAACAGCACGTTGCTGGCTTATGTTTAACTTGGTGTCTGTCCACTGTGACCCCCAGGTCCTTTATGGCAAAGCTGCTTTCCACCTGGGTGAGAAGCAGCATGTTTTGTAGAAACCTAAATACTTCCTTAGCAAAAAGACATGGCTGGGTTATATTATTTCAGGGGAAAATGCTAACAACCCACTATTGTCTGCTTTCAATGATAGTGCCCTCCTGGAAAGAAAACCTTGCAGATGTCTGTGACAGCAGGGCAGAGAGCCATGAAGAGCTATTTCAGCTCTCTGTGTAAAACATTCCCATGAAAATAGCAATAACAAAAACTTTTCCTGCTGATTAATTGTTAAAGCCTTTTCCCACTGTGTGAGAGTTTCTCCTGACCTTTTCTTTGCTCAGTAGCAGCCCTTAGATCAGGCTGAACACAGGTTTGCTTTTTCTTTAAGCTCATGATGGCTTTAAATATAATCTGCTTTCTTAGTACAACCCCTATGCTTTTTCACCAAGTGGCATAATCTCACTTTTGGTATACCTCATGGCTACACTCTGTGTAACTCATAGGAATAAGTGCTATTTTGCTTTGGATTCCTTTGAAGATTATAGAATTATCAAAGCCCTTTAAAGGTACCACAGACATATTTTTGTAAATTATTAGGTATGTTTAAGCTTCCATCATCATGATAACCTGCTTGTATTAGTCAAAAAAGGAAAGGAAGTAAAGCCCTTTTTTGCAGTTGTTACTCAACTGACACCCAGCACATAGAACCTCCTCCTGACTGCATCTCCTCTTACCAGTCCTTCAGAGTATGGGTTTTTTCATTATGCCTTCAACCAGTTCATGTTGGCATCTAACAAACAGGACCAACACCCACCTATTTAAAAATATTTTACAGCTTGGCCTGTGTTTCCAGGATATGCCTCTAAATTCTTACATGGCATCTATACTACGAAATTCTTTTCAAAGGGGGGCAATCATTGTTGCCTCATTCTTGTGTAACACCGATATTCTGTTCTGCCTGCCTGATCACTTACTTACTATTGAAATATATAGTGTTTACAAGCATCAAAGAAGTAAAATCCTTGCATAATAATGAGAAAGCCATTCAGCGAGAACCAAAAAGAAAAAAGGAAAGTTGAAAGATTTAAGAAAGAGCACATAAGCTCATGCGGGTTCAAAGGAAAAATACTGGATCCTATGCCTCATCTTCTAAGAAGAGCTACAATTTTTGCCACCTTATTTAAACTGTATTTTGGAAAAAATGTTTGAAAAAAATCACTTTAAGCGGCTTGGATATGTTTTTCAATCATGCAGAGAATTTTTAAGGCCTTTTGCTCAAGCATCAGGCTTATGTGCAAAATAATCCCCCCAAACACGTCTCTCTTGGAGGTGAAATTCATGTGTTTCTTGCCTTGCCCCCAAACAAATGCTTTTGCATGAATCATTTATTGTGGAACTATTAACCCTCATTGAAATGCACATCTAAACTGACACTTAACCCTGATTTTTTTTAGCAGCACATGAGGGTGTGGGTGATAGTTATTTGGATAGCACCTTGCAGCCTAGAGGCTTTAAAAGTGTTTTATTTACATAATGTCTCATTTATTTTGTAGAGAATTACACTCCCCCCATCACTGCTGTGATCTTCTTTGGCATAGAAAATATCCAACAGCTGTTTATCAGCCTACAGAAATGCTGTGTAATAACAAGTAAAAAGAGATTGTGCATCTAACTGAAACCATGGAGTGAGTCAAGAAGGAACACCATCATGAGAAAAGAAGGAAAAAAGCAGTCACTGGTCTTCCAACTTTCATATGTACAGTCCTGCAGGACGCTGGTAGACAGAGAATCAGATGGGGAAAAAAGCCAGTCACTATGTTTCCACCCATGATTTGTACAGCCCTGCTGGTCACTGGCAGGCTCAGGGCACCAGGGCACAGGAACCATCCTGGGCACTGTGTAGGGAGCAGTATTTTACATAACCTGAAAAAACAAATGCATAAGCTGAGATTTTGAGAAATGACACATTCGTTGGCTGTGGAATAGAAGATATTTTTAAATGAGTGGAGCCTGTATGGTTTTTTCAGAAGCAGATACCTATGAGGGAATGAACACTAATTTCACTACTTGGTGCACCCAGTAACAACCACAGGAGAGTCCCAGGAATAAATTGCAGGAGATAAATTGCACAAACCTTTAGAAACTTCACACCTGCTGAAGTAGTTTTCAGGTTTTTTTATTATTTAAAATAGATTAGTATTCTTCTTCACCTTTGATTAGTATAACAGCACAGGAGAAACATCAAAACTTCATTAGCTGGAGTGGCTGTGTGACCTTAGAGTTTAAACGTGTTAGATTACCTCAGATGTATAGTCAGACAGCTATTTATAGAACAATAGGAAAAAACACTGCTGGTATCTTACATGTAAGAGAGTATTTGTGCATAGAGATATGAAATAAAATTTGAGTTGTGAAAATTGTAGCTCTTGCTAATTATAAGAGACAAAATTTATGAAGTGTGGTATTAAATCCTGGGGGGAGTAACAGAAACTTTACTAAAAGATATTTCATTGTTCAAGATACAGTGTAAGTAAGCATGTTGAAAACCAGCTCATGTAAACTTGCCTTGACATACAGAAAAGAGTGAAAATCGGCAGGCTTTGTGGCTGTGTCCCTTCAGGAAGAACATTTGGAACAAGTACTTTGCCATTTATCATTATCAACTATAATTGAAATTGGGGCAACTCAACACTTTGTTCTGAAAGTGTGAAAGCTGTGTCATCGAGTATTGGGCTAACATAACAAAGGGCCTTAATTTTCATTGACAAGAAAACTTTGGAATATTAACACACTTCCTCATCAAAACTCTAGGTAGGTTATTAAATATGATGGTAGAATATCTGTGTACAGGGAGAAAGAGCCTCAGCCACAGACTTGGCATCTTTTTTAGTAGTGCATCCCTTGCAAAGGTCTTCCAGGTGCTCTTGTCACAGATACATGCCTGTAATTCTATTTTGGGGTTCTAATATTAGTCAGGCATATTCAACTGATTATAAGAGAATGACAGAATATCTAAATTCTAGAGTGCCAAATCAATTTAGCTGTTACATGTAAAGATTAGTGATTAAGGAAAGACAGAGATACAATTTCTAAATTATTCTGGTTCTCCAGGATGAGGTTTATTTGCTCAGTGGTTTGAAGAGTGGCTGCTCTCATCTATTTTTCTTGTCTGATGGCAGAGACCTGCAGGAGGACATGATGGCTTGTTGTGAGCCTACAGCCTGAAGAATACCAGCTCTTTAGCTGGCTTTTAATTTCTAATTTTGTTTCTACTAAATGCTTTCATCATCAGACTCTTCTGTTAATAACAACATTCAGATAAACTACAAAGACTCATATGGAATGAGAACTACACATTAATTTCAGCATATGGTCTTGAAATTTAAGGATGACGTATCTGATGAAGAGGTGTTTAGTCATCTCAGTCACCAAGATCCCCTTTGCAGACAAGGGAAAGAGTTCACACTTCAGGAGGGTCATGTCTTCCATCTAAAGACAGGGGTTTAAAGGTGCCCGACTCTCCCCCATCAACTGTAGAGCAGATCAAAGGACAAGTTTTCACTATGTGTCTGGGCTTTTGATCACTAAAAATAAGATCATTCCCCAGCTGAAATGAGACAATTCCCATCTTTGGAGTCCAGAACTGCTCTTTATATGTTCTTTCCTGGTGAGAGGGAGAGTCTGGATAATGAACTGTGGTGAGGGAGGGAATTCATCTCAATCAATACTGAAGAAAGGTGTGGTGTCTGTGGTTACCTCATTTCAAGATACAGAAAGCCCCAAAGGATGAAACGAACACTTCAAAAAGATGGGGTGGATTGTTCTGTGAAGATGTTATCCTCATCATAAAGAAAAACATTTTTTGTAGTCAAACTTCTAAATGGTGAAAGTTAAGTGAGCTGAATCTCATTACTATGATAGCTCAGATTGAAATGAGTCACTGTATTGGGTGTTAGTGTCAAAGTGGGGGGGCTGGAGAGGTGGCCTCTGTGAGAAGAGGTCAGGGGCTACACAGCTCATCCCAACAGACTCCAACAGACCTTCTGGCAAAACATGGCCAAGCTGTCGGTTCCTCTGGAAAAACATGTCTAAGAAAGGGCAGAATGCCACAGGGAGAGGAGGAAGGAACAAAATTGTGAGAAAAAGCAGGGAGAACACAAATCATCATATGAGCAGGAGGAGGAGGAGATGCTCCAGGTGCCAGAGCAGATATCCCATGTAGCCCGTGAAGGATCCATACTGCAGCAAAGGAAAAATATGAGAAGGAGGGAACAGAGACAGCAACTGCTGTGTACTGACCAAAATAACACAGCCCTGTGATGCTTGCAGCAATGGAGAGGAGGGTGGAGAGAACATAAGTCTGAGAAAAGGGGACGGAAAAGTGGTTTTTAGATGTTTGTATTTGTGTTTTCCATTACTAGAATTAGCAATTACGTTTTGGGGTTTGGTGGTTTGTTGGGTTGTTTTTTCTTTTTTGGAACATTTCAGTAAATTTTCCCAAAGTTGAGTCTGTTTTGACAGTTACTGGTAAGTGAACTCCCTGTCTTTTAACTGATGAGTTCTTTTGCTCCTTCTTATTTTCTTCCCCACATCACTAAGGGGGTGGTGTGAGCAAGCATCTGGTGGGTGCTTGGGTGTAAGCCAAGGCTAACCCACCCAAGGAACATTTACCTTTATTATTATAAATTAACTTCATGTGCCTTTTCTAGGAAAAAAACCAACCAACCAAACAAAAAAGACTCTAAGTGTACAATGTTGCTTTGAAAAATACAGTAAAAGTCTACATATGGTATCTAATACCTGGGAGAGATAGCTAAAATTCAGATAATGACAATATTTCATTTTCCCAAATATTTCATGAAGGAAGATAAGAATAGTCTATGACAAGGTGAAACAGCTTTGGCAATATCAAAATATTTCCAGATGCATGTGCAGAATATGTGAAAACCTATGCTAATGTATGCACGAACTCAAGTGACTGTCAGATTTGCATTGTAAGATGAATAATTGAATTGGAAATGTATTTTACATTCAAAATCCTAGTTTTCTGATTTTTCACTTGCTCTGAAGTAACAGAAGAGCAACAGCCTTTTCAAATACTGTAATAAATCAATTGGATTTTTTGGTTTTGATTTGGGGAGACAAAATATTTCATTTCTGATTTGACCTTTTCAAGAAATATTATAATAATTTTTACTTTAAAACAGCTTTTCAAAAATGTTAAAACTGGGCTTTTCTATATAATTGCATTTCATTCCTAAATAAAAGGCTGTCAGTACTGACATATATTAAAAACATGTCATGGTGGGTGTGTATATTGCTTCATCAGGACAAAAAATTCTGATTAAAATATTCTGACTGACAATCTCAGGCCATCCGTTTAATCCTCTTTGCCATCAAGGGCAGAGCAGGTTTTCTGTTCAGAAGCAAGATGCAGTAACCTTCTTGATTGTTGTCACGGAAGTCACTTCCTCTGTAGTCACAATGGTTACATGGCAAAAGCTGCAAACCTTTCTTCAGCTCTGCCTATTCCACTTTCAACCAGGACTCCTGCCATACTGGCAGGGCCACATTCCTTGTGATTTTTCTTTATCCTTTTCCCACTGAGAATGAGCAAAACCCCTCGTGCTGACTTTCTCTTAAGTGTTAACCATGGTATGAGAACATGGTTAACCATGGTTTTGAGAACAGGAACACCTTGCAGAGAGTGCTCACCAATCGATGTCAGGTGCAAAGAAGGAATTTAGTGCTCTCGTCTGGAGCCTAATAATGCAGTCTTGCAGGTGCTATGGGAACATAATATTAAAAACCTGGTGTTCCTTAGGTTTAGTTGCAGCTGAGTACTCCTGGGAGCAGAAATTAGTTCTGTAGGCATTAGGACAGAATAAGAATGGACAGAAGCATCTGAATAGGATATGATTGCACAAGACCCAGCTCAACAACCTGCTGTAAAGGTAAACAATATGAATTAAGTCTTCTTTTAAAACAAGCTTTTGGGTGGCTCTTTTGAATTCCTGCCATGGCTTTTCATTCCTTGTTTTAGGCCAGGACCAACACAGCTATTCTGAAGTGCCTCAGCAAACATATGGTGTGTGTGCTGTTTCCATCATTAACCAGCCAGGCAGCACGGAACGGAGCGCCTGCTTGAAAACATTGTGGGGATGGGATTCCTGTACTGGGAGTGCAGGCATCTATGACTGAGGCTGTGGATATGCCCCCTTGCCAGCTAATATCTGGACAGAGCCAGAAATTGAGCATTAAAAGGCCTAAGTATAATTTTGACACACATCACCTGTTGATTCTCTTCAGGACTGGTTATATTTTCTCTTGTTAAAGGCACCTACTCACAGAAAGGAGCTTTCATGCTGGGCTTTTCCAAGAGTGGTGCTGGTAGGCATTACAGAGCTGACATGTTGTGTGCACCCCGCCAGCTTGTTCACGAAAAGACAGAAAAATGTAACTTAATGCAGATGTTTGAGTGCAAAAAGTATCATCAACACTTCAGCCTTCTTCTTTCAGTCCTGTCAATCAAACATATCCTCTCCACCAGATAAGTTAACATGCTCTGAAAAAATGCCTGGTTTTGACAGGCATGTGTGACTGATTTTTTTCTCTTTTTTTATTCTCTGTACCTTTGGCCTATTCATATGTCTATTTGTTCAGAAGATTACAGCCCTCCTCATTCACTTTAGTGATGAATTCAGATGAAGCTGTGGCCTCACCCCTAGGGCTTTAAAATCTTGTGTGTAAATGAGTAATTTCAGCTGCACAGCAGATCACTGTGTACATCTGAAATCAGTTTTAAGAGTGGACATGTCAGATAAATATATTGGCATTTCTGAAAGTTTGATCTCAAACCATTAGTTCATAGACCCTTTTTTAAAATGTGTTTATACTTGAAGAGATGTAGTCTTAACAACAAGTTCCGACCTCACCCCTACCTTTTCCATTTTTGCGTCTTCTTGATAACAAACCTTGTCTATTTGTACTTATTTCGCCTCCTAACTTCTGTAAAACATCCCATTTAAAGTTGTAAATGAGTCTGCCCTTGAATAGATGTTATACTTTGGTGTCCTGAACAGGAAACTGATGTGGGAATGCACATTATATAGACCAACAGCAGTTTAGCTTTTTTTCACAACCTTTGTTACTTCTGTATAGATATATTTTTTTTTCTCTCATTCATATATTTTTAAAATAGGAAAAGAAATATGTCTGGAGACTACCTGGTGCTGTTGTGAGTTTCTAGCTGGTGAGATTTCTCTAGTACTAATTTCTGAATTCAATACAGCAAATCCTTACTAGGCCAATAGGTAAATAACATATTTATGAGACTTGCGATCCAGTTTCTAATTTATAATGTTTTTCAAAAAAGAAACTGGCAAAGGGAGTCAGCTATATTTTGCCCTTGCTTATACTATGTTTGTAACTATAGGGAATTTGAGATCATCCTGATGAGCAGGAAGATTTCTTATCTGTTCAGTGAGAATTCTTAGGCTGAACTCTCTCTGCCAATAAACCTTGATATTCATCTTGCCTAATTCTTTGTGAAATTAATGCAGAAAATTCTTAAGGCAAAAAAGATAGTTTGACTCACTGTAAGTTTATAATGAGTGATACAGGATTTAGTAATTCAAAGCAGGGAGAAACCATTCTGTTCTATGCTGGTTTTCCTGGATTCCATGACAAAGGAGTGAAGTAGCATGGTGGGCCCAGGATAGGTACGTGGTTTTGGCAAGGGCCAATGAGATTTTCATTCTGCTTCAGAAAGAGCTGTCCTGATGTGAAATTTTATTTTTCAGCAATGTATTTCAATGAACAGCAGTGCTAAAAATATAGCCACTGTTAAAAATATAGACACTGTTGTGTGCAGAAGCCTCATTAGGACAAAATTTAGTTAGCTAAGTGTGTCTGGAGAGGAATCCAAGAGACTCTCTGGATCCCACAAGACTGTCCAGAAGAAGAAATCATAAACTGGTCTTAAAAAAGATATATTTGAAAAGGAGAAATACAAGACAAAGATGTAACTGTCACTGGAAACCATGGCAACAGGTGGGGAAATCTCAAAAGAGCAGAGAATCCAGGAGCATGTTTTAAGACTAAAATGTATTAATCTCTTCTCTGTGAACTCCCTGGCACCTAGGGAACTGTCCTTCTGCAGCCTGCAAAACTTCACATTGTGGAATGTTTTGGAAACATGTTAATTTCTCTGAAAGATTTCAGGTATGTAATTATGAGGAGGTATCTACACGGATTAACTGCACTGGGGTGAAGATACGCAGACAGGGCAAATGTGCCCCAAATGTGCTTTACAGAGCTCCAGCCTAATAAATCATAAGAATACCAGATGTGTTCCTGAAATGGGAATATAGAATCTTCTAGGTTCAGGTAGCCACTTCTCTCAGTCAGCTGCAGGAAGCCTGTCTATTTGTCCATGTGGAGTTGGTGTTTGACAGGACACGTGGCCACCCAGTCTGTGCACACGCTGGTTTCTCTGCATTGCCCATGACTCCAGGAGCAGTTGCCACTGGGTGGAAATTTAAATGCCTGCCTGAGATCTCTCAGGTTTAAGGAAATTGATTCTTAATCATGCACTTAATTCTACTCATCTTCCTCATTATTCTAGCAGGGCAAAATTATCTTATTTTAATTTATGGAGCTGTGCATAACATTTGTCAGTGTCTTGCCACTTTTTACTCTCAGAAATATGACAACACAATCTTATTTGCTGGTAATATTTTGAAACCATGTTACATATCAGAACTAAGCACTCTGTACTTTTTAGTGACATAAATTATCTCTCTTGGAATTTTTTGTATCAAGATGATGAGACATGTTTCTCAAAACATCTGAACACCATAATCCTAGATCTCTGGTCTATATACTTTTGGAAGATTTAACACAACACTGAAAACACAAATGTTTAAAAGAGAAGGAAGCAAAGTCAATATATGCACTTGCACATAATTTTCTTTTTTTTCCCCCTAAATTACAGAAAAACTTCAGCTTTATTAAGAAATTGTTTAACTCCTTAAAATGCTTCAAAATTATAGATTGATGGTTGAAAAGTCCAGATATTTGGACAGAAAAATTTTCATACCAAGTGTCTGAGAAATAGACCTGAAATACAAAACAAAGAACATAATGCTGGTTTTCTTTATTCTAGTAATATTCAAGCTGATAGATCATCCAAAGACTTTACTCAACTTAGGAGGGCCAGAATGCCATCTTTTTTATTCAAGAGGTCATAAGTGCGTTGTGGCATTTAAACTTCCCTTTGGATATTTTGCTCCTGATCCATGTAGATTCCTAAATATCTCAGCGACTCCGTCCAGAAACCTGTGTTCATCCAAAAGGATAACTGATATCCTGTTGCTGACCCACCATTATCCTAGAATTGCGGTCCCCCGGCTTATCTGAACATATTCAGAACTGAGCAACTTAAAATTTGTTGTAGCATGGATGCTTTCAGACTATTTCCAATTAGAGAGAAGTATTAATGTGCTTTTATCTTTTTCATTTGTTTGTTTGTCTCTTCTCACTGAAGAAATATGACTGGAGGCTTTTGAACAGGTTGCCATTCTTGCTGACGGTACGTGTTTGTTCCTAGAGATCTTTGTAATGCTGCTGTCTCCCTCCAACCTAGCTTTCTTTCTTTACACACATATCCTGTCTTTTGTCTTTGTGCTGATGGCAGCAAAACATATCTATCAAGTAAAATCCTGTCCCTTACCATTTAATTATCTTTGAATTTGTGTCATGATCATCAATTGTTCCACTGACTGCCTCCTCTAAGACCGACTGAGAAAATGACATGTCCCAGTAGACAGCCTATTTTCCAAAAATAACAACATGAAAAGGCATGAAAGGCTTGTCCTAAACTGTGTTAAGAAGTCCTGCTCAGTCTGCAGTTTAATAGAAATTCTGTCGTGGGACATCTGGGAGCTCAGTTAAATATTTTTAAAACAGCAAGAGGCCAGTATATTTTTCCTGGTAAGTTTTGATGAAAAAACAGGTAAAATATTGGCTCCTTTTGAAATAATTGAGAGGTTCACAATAGAGATCAGTGCTAGATTTCATTCAAGGGAAAACTCAATATTGAGCGTTACGCCTTGTGTCTTCAGGACTTAGAACTGATCCATGCTGTGGATCACTCATGGGCACTTTTTGTTTTTTATTTCAGGGACTGGTCCACCTGCAAAATACTCACTTTGGCTCACAAAACAAATTCTGAACCTAGACCACTAATCTGGTGTTCTCCTCACTCACCTAAGTCGGATTTGTTTGCTATCATGGCCGCAGCAAGTGCCAGTATCCGAGGTGTGTGGGTGCCAGCAGGCAGCGTGTGTCAGTGGAGACCCACCTCCTGGGAATAGCCCAGGGCACAGACCCCACAGCTCTCCCAGCACTGCCAGGAGCCAAATGCATCAGGCTTCAGACAAGGGTTTCTGCCATCAGCATGCCGCAGGATTGCTGGTAAAACATATCCGGCATCTGACTAATTTATAAAACCTACTATAACTGATCAGGTGACCAATCCAATGCCAAAAGAAAAACAACATTAAAAATTGGGAGAAAATTCTTAAAATAGAAAGTATGAGCACATGTCTTCATATAGCTTGACAGATGGCATCTCTTTAAACAGGGTTTGTCCATATGGCAAGCAAGTAGATTGAATCTGAATGCTGTGTAGGATCCCAATGGAGCAAAACCCAAATTTTTTTTTAGTTGAAGAGTGTACGCTATATATCTCACTTATGCTTCGGATGACAACATAAGCAGTTTTATGCCATCAACTTCTGGTTGTAGCTGCAAATAATCAGAGGGAGAGGGAAGAGATGAAGAAACACCGACTTATCAACACATTAGGAAACTCTCTGAGTGAGGGTTTGAATAAATAGAAATGAAGAACAGGAAAAAAGAGACATTCCAACCCCAGTAAAGAAGTTTTCATAAACAGTTTAATAATTTAATAGCTAGCTAAGAGAAAATGCTGTTACTGAAGCTGCTTGACCACCCAGTCATCGTCACTGACAGACAGCAGAGTCCTGAAGTACCAAAAAGCCTGTGCCAGTTCAGAAAGGCTGCTGAGGACATGAAATTTCTTTAACACAGTAGGTATGTGCCCAGGTACAGAAGATTTCTGAATCAGAATAAGAACATCCCTTGTCTATTTATCCCTCACAAGAGCTTAAGCATTCAGCTCATGCACTGGGTATTGCTCCTGTGCTGCAAACTCTTCTCAGTGAAGATACTCCAGGAATAAAGGAAAGGTGGCCAAGAATGTATTACCTGCTGTGACAGGGATTACACAGCCTACAAAGGAGGAATACTACCTGGCAGCCTTACAGTGCAGGAGAAGTGGGAAGAAGCCAATTTTATCTATGGAGAAAATTTTAAATGTAGTTTCACCATTCATTTCAAACCAGAAAGTTTCCATGTCCTTTGAAAGGAGCTATAGCAAGGCTATAATGTTTGAAAACAGGGAAAATTGATGTATCAATATGAAATATCTTTATTTTAATGGAAGTTTAATTGATGACAAGTTCAATCAATCCCACTTACTTGTTGACATACAAAGTATTGAAAAATATTTCTCTTTTTTAACAAAAAAAAGTAATAATAGAAAAAGCTCAGTTTAAATATTTTTTAGCTGAATAAACATGTGTCTGCACATTTGGTGAAATGGGAAATTAAATATAAATAGTTTATATATTAAAGGTTCTGCAGTTATCTGGATTCTCAATTCAGTTTCACAAACACTTATTGTCCTCTTTTACAGACAATATCATCTTTGGAACCAGGAAAGGAAGAAAAGGTTGCATATGACATTAAGGGACCTCTCTGGGAGAAAATATACCTGAACTCACCTGTAAAAAACCAAAACAGGCTGATGTCAAACTGGTGTGCTTTTACTGCTACACTTCATTACTGAATGTACCAGTTAAAATAAGACTAGACTATCAAAGAAATTGAGAACAGAACTTTATTTTCAGACTTAAATTTTTAATTTCAAATGAAACATGACATCTGAGCATATTTCTGATTATTTGCAACCACCTTGTGCCTGCAGTAAAACCTGAATACACAGATAGCAGTACCTGCATACAGTCTTGAAGACTTTGGAGGCATCCTGAAGGCAATAAGATGTCTATGCAAATTATGGTGGAAAACACTAATAAAAGCCTGTCTTCAAAACATCATTAAATTATTTCCGAGTCTCTTGTTTCTGAGTCCCATACAAGGCTAGAATGCATGCAGTGAATGAGAATTCAGTCATTTACCATCCAGCTACCAAATCCGATAAAGTCTGATGAATTTCAGGTTCCATCCATCCCAATTGTTATGATTTTCCACAAGTATATGAGGCATAATTTTATGTTTTCTAGAAAGATGCACCCCAGAATAATTAAGAGGCTAGTGAAAGAGTGTGCCAAGCCACTTTCAATCAATTACCACCAGTCCTGGTTAAATGGATAAGTCCCAGTTGACTGTAAATCAGCCACTGTGATGCCCATCTACAAGAAGGGTAAGAAGAACAACCTGAGGAGCTATAGGCCTGTCAAACTGACCTCAGTACCAGGGAAGGTCATGGAGCTGGTCATTCTGAATGTCATTGTGTGGCATATGCAGGACAACCAGGAGATCAGGTCCAGCCAACATGAGTTTATAAAAGGCAGGCCTTGCTTGTCCAACCTGATCTCCTTCTATGACCAAGTGACCTAGTTACAAGATGAAGGAAAGGCTGTGGATGTTTAACTGAACTTCATGAAGGCCTGACACTGTCTCCCACAATATTTTCCTGGAGAAACTGCAAGCCCAAGGCTTAGGTAGGTGTATCCTTTGCTGGGTGAAAAACTGTCTGAATGGCCAGGCCCAGAGAGTGGTAATGAATGGAACTAAATGCGGTTGAAGATCACAGTCACCAGCTGGGTTCCCCAAGGCTCAGTATTGGGGGCAGTCCTGTTTCATACCTTTATCAACTTCCTGGGTGAGGGGACTGAGGGCACCCTCAGTCAGTTTGCAGCACAGACACGGCTGGAGTGTTGCTCTGATGGATGGTGGGAAGGCTCTGCAGAGGGATCTGGACAGGCTGGACTGATGGGCTTGTCCAGCCCTGGACCATTGTATGAGGATCGACAAGGTGAAGTGCCAGACCCTGCACTTGGGTTGACACAACCCCATGCGGCACTATCAGCTGGGGACAGCGTGGCTGGAAAGCTGCCTGAGGGAGAAAGGACTTGGGGGTGCTGTTTTACAGCTGTGTATGAGCTTGCAGTGTGCCCAGGTGGCCAAGAAGGCCAGTGGCATCCCAGCCTGTATCAAGAGTACTGTGGCTAGCAGGATCAGAGCAGTGATTGTCCCTCTTGACTTGGCACTGGTGAGGCCACAACTCAAATCCTGTGTTCAAGTTTGGGCCCCTCACTTCAAAAAGGACATTGAGGTGCTGGAGCATGTCCAAAGAACACGTCCAAAGCTGGTGAAGGGTCTAGATCACTAATCTTTTTAGAAGAGAGAGAGAGCTGGGGTTGTTCAGCCTGGAGATGAGGAGGCTTGGAAGAACCTCTGCTCTCTACTGTAACTACTGTAAAGGAGGCTGTAGTGAGGTGGGGGACAATCTATTTTGCCATGTCTCAGATGAAAGCATGAGAGGGAATGGCCTTAAGTTGCACCAGTGAAGGTTCAGATTAGATATCAGGAAATATTTTTTTCACTGAAAGAATAGTTAGGCATTGAATATGTTGCCCAGGGAGGTGATGGAGTTGGAAGGCTCTGGAAGTGTTCAAGAAGTGTCTGGATGTGGCTCTAGGGAATATGGTTTAGGCATGATTGTGGCGGTGCTGGGCTGATGGCTGGACTAGATGATCTTGAAGGTCTCTTCCAATCTTGATGATTCTGTGATTCTGTGAAGAATGGGTGCTATTGCTAACTAAAACTACCATTAATTATTAAAACTAGTCATCAGCGTACTGTTACGTTTTTCCCAAATCTTTCCTGTTCACCAGACACAGAAAATGTATTTGACCTTTCAGACTAAAAATGAGGCTCAGGAAACTATTCATCTTTTCAGCACAAAGAAGGCTGAAGATTGGTAATTCTATCCTTCCCTCCGTTATTATCTATAGAAAGAGGATGTAAACTTGGGAATGTATATCAGGCTGGTGAGTCATGCCGATTAACAGATATTTAGTCAGACTCATTTGCTTAATCTTAATGCTTGTCATATGTCTTGCTACAAATTTCACTGTGCTTTACAAAGGATTTGACATCATAGAAGTAATTATTCCAAAATGATCCTGACAGTTTAAAAAAAAAAAAAAAAGGTAATTTGGTCCTAAACCCAACATTCTCTAACGAGAATGTTTCTGGGTCTGCAAATCCATAGTCATGTTTTATTTATAGCCTGCCTACGATTCATCATTAGAGTTTCTTTCAGATTTTGAAACAAAAATTGTTCTTCCATGCACGAGTGTTTTTAGATAACCACAGCTGCTCCTCACTTGCTGCTCTTTCAATGGCAGAAAGCCTAACACTAGTATTCTTATGCATCTCTACTCCTATCTGCTCAAATTCAAACGTATTTCAACACACACAATCAATCCCATTGTAAGGAATTCAGGCAGCAGCCACGCAGCCAGCATTTGGCTTGTCAGCAAAATCCGTTTTCATTCCAAAGAGGAACAGCTGATGGAATGAAACTTTGCTCTTGGCTAGAAATCTTTGAAAGGATTGTGCTGTCCCAGCTCTGCCCTGGCTGTGCCAAAATACCTCTGAAGATGTTTAAAGCAATTGTTAGAAACTCTGCTGGGTAGGCAGCAAACAAAGGCAGGATACTACTTAGCCCTTCTGCTGCTTTGGCGTTGAGGGCTGCAATTTGAATTTTTCTGTGTATTTCTTGCTGGGTGGTAAAAAGATGAATGGTCTAAAGTGATTTGTCATTGAGAAAATTATTTCTGGAGGTTTTGTGGTTGCAGTTAACATTTCTTCTCTCTTGATTTAAAAGCCTTCTCTGCACTGGACAATTTACAGGTAGTTTAAGAAGCAGTGCTTGAGCTAGATATTTGTGGTACTCATGTCTTGAAAATAAATTTAAGTCATCTCTGCACACACATTTCTCCCTATATATACCTAGTAAGGTTTGTTTCCACTGGGATGAAACCCTGTTGAACCTTCTGGGCTGCAGGGGTGCTGTTTACTGACAGATGCTCTTGCACATTCAGATACCACACCAGGTTATTATTATGCCCACATGTGCTCTTTCAGGATCTAATCAGACTTGAATTGAGAGAGACTCTGAGTTAATGACTAGCTCACCTACTCTGGCATTTCTCACTGTGCACCTTTACAGACAGTGCTGGAGAAGTGAGACTACAGCTTCACACATATGACTGGCATAGCCACATGAAATGGAATTGGTTTGTTGTTTTCCCTTTGCTCCTCTCTGTGTTGGAGATGGGTGCAAATAAAACTTTGATTGATGCCAGTAGGGATGCAGAGGTGATTGAGTGACAATTTAGTTTTTTACTGCACTTGTGGTGTTGTGTGTATTGAAAACAATTGAAACATTGTGGCTGTAATCAGCACATCTGGGGAACTCATAAGATGAGTTTGTAATCTTGGCCTAAGGTTGTAACATGAATGCTCTTGTCACTTATACTACTGGCAGCTTGGAGAAGGCAGAAAAAGCTATGGGGAGTAGTTAAGTGGATGACTTTTGACTCTCTGTAAATAGAAAAGGAAATATTGAGATCTTCAAGCAGTCCTATAACTCCAGTATTTGCAAGTCTGCTATTTCATTTGTGTAGGCTGCCAGAAGACTTGTCTCTTTCAAGACTGTGTTCCTCTTTCAAGAGTATTGTGGTTATATGGACCTACGGAGCAAAACGCCTCATACTGCATGAGTACTTTGTCTAGTGCCCATAAAAATAACATATACACCCATGAAAGTAGAGCAGCGTCAAAAATAATTTTTGATTTTCTCATTTGGACTATGTTCATACTTATTCACTAAACATACATGTGAACAAAAAACAACAGTCATCAAAAATAAGAGATTTCTTTCCAAGAGAATGGTATCACAGATGAAATATTCATATGGGACCACTTTTCTGCTGTTGGTAGTCTTATACGCAATGTGTTTGGGAAGCAGTTATATGTATTTTCTATTTGTTTTGTATGTTCTCAGTGCAAAACACATGCATGATTTCTATACCTCTTTCAATTTAATTTCAGCATAAACCTGTTCTATAAATTTATTTCATGTGCCATATTTGTATGGAGATTACCTCTTAAATATGCTAAGTGGAAAGGTCAGAGCTCTCTTTATTTGTTAAACAAATTAGTGTTAGAGGTTCTGTACAATTCCAACAGAGAAAACATGAGAAAGACGGTGAGGGAGAGAAGTTAGAAAAACCCAATGAAAAGTATTTTGTACATCAAAAATCACAGGGTTGCTGACAAAAAAACTCAGCTTTGCCAAAAAATTCCATGTGAAGGAGCTAACTTAGTTTAAGCTAAAATATAAACTCCCCTCTCACTGCCTCACCCACTGCAGAAAATAGATTAAGCATTTCTTTAAAATGTGACCTTAGAAATCTGAACCTGGCAATCGGTGGTAACTGGGGGAACAACTGAACGTCTTTGAGCTCTGACTGGTTGGGTAAAGATCCGTGCGTATTTGGATACACAGCTGAAACTGATCCCATCTTTGCTTTGCTCTCTTCTCATTTCACAAGACAGACTTTGGGCTATCCTGCTTCTCTGAACAGACAACCAAGGCTCTTAACATAGAGACCATCTTCCTCCCTCTCTCTCTCAATTCCCATTCACCTCCAACCATGTTTAGCTCTTCCCTTCTGGGTATGCTCACCACTTGCATGACTGCTACTGCATGACTGAGCATATATCCAGGGTTTCATGAAAAGCTCTGATCAGGATTTGAGGCTGCAATTTGATCAGTGCTGATCAAAGCTCTGATCAGCGATACACAAGGGTTTACAGCCAGGGTAACGAGGTAGTCTCACCTGCAAACTTATGACATCTAAAGAAAGCCAGGTTGGGTAACTTTTGTGCTCATTGCATGAGGAAGACTTACAGTAATCTTAAACTTAGATGAGTAAGAGGAATGATGAAATGGGGATCAGTTTTATATGAAGAAATGGGCTGTTTGAAAGAGAGGGAAAAGCTAAAGGATCGAAAGGCAAAGAATTGCTGATTGATGACCCATCATGACAGAAAAACAGGAAAGAAAAAATAGAAGAAAGGAGTAACAGTCTCTATAGAGGGAATAGCAAATTTGAAAGAGAAAGAAAGACCAAAGGAAAAAGGTATAAAGCTTCTGATCACACTTTTGATGGTGGTAGTTCTTTTGTTACAGGAATCAATAAAATAAGTCCACTTATGTAGCATCTGGGGTGATTTGAAACTTTACTGCCTGGGAGCTGCTTTTTACCATCTTCTGTTGGAGGCTGCCCAGCCCAGTTGCCCCAGCAGAGCAGAGACAACAGCAATGGGCTCCCTTCATCCCTCTGACCATCTGGCAGTCTGGGTTTGATGGCCAGGAGTGATAAACTTGAGTTTACCTACATGACTTCTCACTAAAGCAGGTGGGATCCATGCACACAGCAAGTAAGGCAAATATGGTTTATACACATGAGCAATAACAGACAAGGGTCCATGCACTATCACTAAGCCTGCAGGCCCAGCAGATAAGGTCCATGTACAAAGTCACACCAGATGGCACAGTGGGAACCTCTGGCACAAGATTGGTGGTGAACTGTTTTTGTAGCCACAACAATTCAGAGGCTTTTGAGTGAGTCATATGTCTGTTAGGTGAGGTAAGGTATTCCAGTCAAATAAATGAGGTGTTTCTTCACTGGGAGCAATTTTTAGTATGCTGCCATACTTTGTATCCATTTATTAAGAAAGAATTGAAAAAAGACATAGTTTTTTTATCCTCAGTTTGTGAAGCATGGAAGAACCAAATGAAAATTGCACTGCAGCACAGCTAACCCATTTACAGAAGGCTATCCCTGTTTCAGGGTCTTTATATAAAATCTCTGTGAAGCTACAGGAGTGAAGAAGAGGGCCTCAACAATTCAGTTAGAGTATTGTATTAAAAATATTCTCTGAACTATAATGCAATTAAGTCACTAGAGGAAAAAAAAAAGATGCATTAGACCAGGAATATGTATTAGATTTTGATTGGTACAATAATTCCTGGGAGAAATAAATCATAATCATATATTTCCTGTTTGAAAGCCAATGGATATGCTGTCTCTGCCTGGAGCTCTGGTCAAACTTGTATTCTACAGAAAATAAATTAAAATTTTCTGAAGTTAAACCTGGGAAAATAAAACTTCTGCATGCTGGATATTTTTCCTTAATATAACCAGTGTATATGGCTAACTTGAATGCACTGGTTTGGAAGCTCCAGCTATTTTAAAAAGTCATCAAAGAGATACATGCAATCATTTGAGAACAAAATATAATTTCATCATTTGTTCATAATGTTCTAATTTTTTCCTCAAAATTTTGCTGCAAGTGATGGAAAATGAATGGGTATTGAATATTAGGGTAAAAATTTTTGAATTTGAGCACTTAAAATTAGATTTCTAACTCCATATTTAAATAGCTAAATATAAGTAGCCTGATTTTGAGAGCTGCTGAGCAATCCCAGCTGCCACTGAAATCAGTGGGAGCTTTAGGTAAATACCAGATTGCCTATTTAGGCTCATTATCATGTAAAGACTAAATAGGGATTGATACACTTTAGCCAATGTGATTAAAGGAGGTTGTTGTGGTAGGACAGGGATCTGTAGAAGGGCGCAGAAAACTCTCAGTGAGTTTCAGAGCCCAAGCTGCTGCTCATGTGAGGACAAGCCTTTCCTAAAACATCTTGCCCATTAGCCTAAGCCATAACAAAGGGCCCCATGCCACTTTTGAATGGTCTCTGGGAACTAGGCTGCAATTGCTGTGCTAGAAAAATGATTGTACCAGTTTCTTCAACTGTCTAAAGACTTTTCTTGATGTACAGGCTTAACCAAACCTTTTCAGCTTCTTTCCACTCCATTCTTTCATATGCAAGGTGGCTATTTCACTTCCCCCTATCCCGTTCCTGATGTCTGCCCTCCAACAGCACCCTCCAGCTGTGCATGGGCTCCCCAGCGTGCTGCCAGTGGCAGAGAGGGACAGCCCTGCAGCAATGCCTGCCTGTGCCTGCTGCCTGTGCCTGCTGCCTGTGCCTGCTGCCCACCCGTGTCCGGGCTGGGAAGAGCGGGCGTGTGGCTCCATGCACCTCCTGGCTGCATGCTGGCTCCATGGCCAGCTACCCATGGCTCTGGGCTACCCATGGCTCTGGGCAAAGGCAGCCAGGACCCATAATGCTGCTGGCATTTCTTGCATTTTTGCCATGCAATGTGGTCTGAGACAATAGCACAGCTCCCACACTGCCTCACCCTGGGATAAGAGAGGCTTTCTTGCACAGGCACTGCTCTGGGTCCGGCACTCTCAGACTATATTTTGTGAAGTAGTGTCGTCTGATGTTGTTGGTTCTCCATAATGCCCTCAAGCCTCTTTCCCTACAATAAGAGTTGTATGATGTTTATCTTTACTCCTCATGGCTTTGGCAGCCTCAGAAGCTTCTCTGAGGCCTCCACAGAGCCCCGGAGTAGCAGGCACCCAGCTGCCAGCCTTGCTCTCTCCCTCTGCCGAGCCCTGCAGCGACTGGATACTGCTGATTATGAAACGAAACAAAAGAGAAGCAGCTTCAATTGAACAATCAATTGATGCAAAGATCAAAGAGGAAGCAAACAAAACACAACTTGAAAGAGCAGAATTCAAGGCATCAAGCAGATGCTTTATTTTCCCTACCTTGTGGTACAGATGCAGAGAAAAGCCTCAAGTCACTGAAGTCAACATCCAATCTGACAGGAGGCAGGATTCCACATCCAGTGTTTCAATGCCTGGTTTATGTCAGAGGTGCTACATTCTTCACATGTTTTGGTATTTTTTGGTTTGGTTTGGGTTTTTTTTGTCTCATTCCACTTTATTTTCACAGCCAGGGGAACTCGGCTTTTTAAGGAGTAAAATGGATATTCTGTGTGTAAACACTGCTTTCACCAGGCTTGTGACCTACAAGGGCTATATTTCTGTTTAGCTTCTGGAAGCTCATTTAGCTGTCATGGTCTCAACTGAGGTTGCAACAGGATGTAGCAAAATTTAATTTATGCCTTAAGTTTCTAATGGTTAATGATTTCACTGGGCATCAGTTTGTAGTCAAGTCTTCCATATAAAATATCTTCTTTAAAAAAATAAAGGAAATACTTATTAGTTAACCTTTTTGGCAAAAATACAGAGAAGGACTGTAAATATTTCATATGGGAAAATTTTTTAAAAAATGTTGTTTTTATATTAAGAAAAAGAATCAAATTGGCATTCATATAAATGAGAAGTTTAAATACCTCTGTGCCTGGGATTAGGTGATCCTTGGGAGAACTGGGAAGAACAGACTCCTATTTTCATATCAGTATAACTTTCTGTGCTGAAAGGAAGTAAAATTTGAACTCAAAGTCAGTGGACAAATCGCTGAACTTAAAGACATTGAATACAAAGAAAAAAGAACAGAATGTTTTCAAAGGCATTTATAATCATTGCAGCGTGAATATTGATGGAAAAAGATGAGGACATTAGGTGTTCCAAAGTGCCTGAGTGAATTATAAGCCTGAGAATCACTGAACTTGAATGATGATTTGAGACACCTGCCTGGTGTGACACAACACTGGGCAGTCACCCCTGTGCTTTTCACAGTTGGCCCTAAGGTATTTTGACAGGAATTTACTACAGAGAGTCAACACTGAATGGAATAACATGGATTTCTGACAATGAGAGAAGGGCAACTTTTAGAAGAATTTCATGAGACATGTAGAGAGAAAAAAGGTCTGGAAGGAAGAAAATAGGGAGTAGATAAAAGACACTATACCAGTAGTCAGTGGCAAGAAAACTTTCAATTCTTTTTGTAGGTAAACATATCTGAACACATGTTTTTGTGTCACATGCCAGATATTCAGAGTGAATTGCCTTCCACTGTTATTTCTACCGATGGTGATAGAGATTATATTTGGATACAGTAAGTTATGAGCAAATATCTTGTCTGACAAGTGTTACTTCTTATAGTTTTCATTGACAGTATTTTCATCACTGCTGCTAGATGGTATTGCCTCCCTCTCATACTACTCCACCATCTCTTACAAAAATGAGTCTTTAGTACTAGAGTTTCTGCCTCTCCTTTTGCCCCATCCCCCACCATTAATTTCCCCTTTCCTGTCACAGCCTGTCTCCAGTTCTGAGGTCTGTGGACTATTATCTGCCTCTCATCTCTTCAGTCCCTGCTATTTCAAGCTCTCTTTCCTCCTTTATTTCTGTTCTCATTATCTCGGCCTCACCTTCAACTCTGTTGGCTCCTTTCCCACTGCCTGCAAGCATGCTCTTGCATATTCTAGGTCAAAATAAGGCTTCTTTATTCAACTTGCTCAGTTACAATCCTATCTCCTTCCTCACCTTTGTCTTCAGCACTCTAAGGCCCAGATCCAAGGATCTATTTAGGCTCCTAACTTGTCCTTGAATGCCTAAAAGTATTCTGAATGCAGTACTGCCTCAGCTTTCTTTTCTTAGCTCTCATGATGACCTTTTAAATGTCCCTTGTACCTTGTGACAGCTGAATTACTTTTTTGTATGCTTTGGTTCTTTGTGGAAGAGACACTGTAACAATTGAGTAGGTTGTACTTGTGCTCCTACAGCCCCAGCATCGTTCCCCTGATATTAGCTACTTCCAAGATGGAGCTAACAGGAAACTTCTCACTGCGTTTAAATTGAACTAGTTATCACAAATTAGTTCACAGAAATAAAAGGAGAAATGAAGAGTAATTCCCATGTTCATTATATTGTCTCTCCATCAACAAGAAATCTTTCCATTTTTTGACAAGATATATGTGCTGTTCAACCCTTCTACAAATCTGAAGTCAAATAGGCCCCGAAGCTGAACTAAATAATGAGACAATGATATACATGACTTCTTCACAATAAGCACATCTTAAGTTTTCTAATAAGTTTAATTCTGTGGAAGAAGTGCTCAGGACAGAGAGGAGATGGGAGCAGCTTGACACAAAGAACAGAGGCATGTGGAAGGAATTCAGCCAGCAAGCATGGAGAGAAAGACATGCCTTCACAGGGATTTTGGATTGCATGAGTAGAGCTGTTGAACCACTTGAAGGCTGGAACACAAATTTCAGAGGATCCATAGAGAGGACCTAGGTGTTGCAACGTGTCATATCACAGCATCTTTTAACACTGTAACTACCTAGCAGTACTCACAATACAGCACTTAAAAACCCAACTGTGAGGGTCCATGAACTGGGATTCACAAAATCCAGCTGCTGGAGAAGGCAATTGGGAAGTGCTGTGGACACGTCAGAGCATTCGAATGCTTTTCTTGCTTATTAGTCTTTCAAGTCACAGGCACTTGCAGAAAATTATCCCATCTGATTCATTCCTTTGGGACTAATGTTGCTGAACTATTTGCTGGAGTAAAAAAAAAAAATTATAAATCCAAATCCTTAGTTTGAAAAAAAAAGATGACAAGGAATTAGTTTTGCTTCCTAAAGCTGGCTGTGAGGAACATGAAGACCCTCAGCAATACCAAGTAATTGGTGTTTTCCTTATTAGCTCCCTGGCTTGTCAGAAGCTGGCAGAGGTGCTATAAAGATCTGAGCCCTGTGTTTACACCTCTGAGGTCAGCCAGCCAAGGTTCCTTCTTTGGATTCAGCTCACAGATGTTATTCTCTCAGTTGTGCCTGACAGTATTTTATGTTTCTTATCTTTGCATATGAATGGTTAATGGCCCGGAAAAAATTTTGGAAGGACACCTAAAACAGAACAAAACTGTAGAATGATGACTGCTCTTGGTACAGGCAGCTGGAGCCTGATTTTCTCATCTGGGCTTCAGGAGCTAAAATGTTCCCAGTACTGCCTTCCCGTGCCTGCCCGTTGCAATGCTGTACACAGAGGTTAACACCAAACCTACCAGGACCTTTCCAGTGTCCTGTCTCTAAGCTGACCTGGTTAGTATAAGCTTAGTTTGAGTGTTTCATCTTTGACTCCACAGCTGGCTGGAAATGACTTATTGTACAAGTGGGGTAATCAGAAACCCTCATTGCTTTAATACCAATCTATGTACAGTGGTTGATGATAATTTGTTGGAGTCTCTTTACATATTAGGGGAACAGAAAGCTGTGCTATCTTTCTTCAGTAGAGCATAAAAATATCTTCCTCTAATAGAAATGAAACATAGCAGCAGAGAACTATTTAAGTGATGTCAATAGCTACATTTTTCTTTTAATAATTTAGACAACATAATATGATTTGCTTAGCTAGATCACTTACTGCCTGTGTATCATCTCAGATCAACCACAGAACACCAGAATTTATTAACACAACAGAAGAACATAAAATATAATTGACTTCTTAAATAATCCATTATAGTGTCAATAGGTTCAGCTGACTTTGAGTGTGTGAATATATTTGAACTGTGCTATTAAAGGCATGATCAGTTACTGAAATCCAGTGGTATACTGAATAGGGATGGAAGAAGAGGGATCCCATGGTGATGTGACCTAAGAGACAGTGGTCACAACAGAGGGCATGCTGGGATATTTTATAAAATCCAAAGAAGCACTGAAGTTTTCATCCACAAACTTCAGCAAAATTCAATTAAGTTTTGTTGAGCTGTGCTCACTTATTCTAGAAACCTGAACCAGCAGCCTTTCAGTGATGTACCAATAAAAGCTGTCCACCTTGGATGCCATAGAAGTTTAGTCTGGGAAGTAAAAAGAAGAGAGGGAAAAAATGAGAAATGGATCTGAGATGAAAGAATGGAAAATCATTATTTTTTTCCTTTCTTGCCCTCCCTCCTGGAGTGTTGCAAGGTGATAGTCTGGTGTCACTCTTTGCCCTATGGAGGCTGGGGTTGCAGCTGCCCTGGAAACAGCCCTCTTGCTGCAGGGTGAGCAGTGCTGGGCTTGCTGCCAGTGAGAGGTCTTTGCTGTGATTGTGCGTTTGTTTGAATTATGGGCTCAGTCCTTCCCTATGCTTGGCTGCTGGGTAGGGCCCATGTGCAGATATTTGGCATCTCTTTGCCCCTCTCCAGAGCTGTTCAGGAATGCTGAAGAAGCTGGCAGCTTCACAGATGTGCTGGGATTCCCACTGTGGTATAGACAGCAAGTCAGGGCTCAGCTGGGCACTTGTGAAAAGCTGAGTCCCCGTGCCAGGTGTCTGGCAATAGTCACATTCTCCATTGAATCTGAACAAGTGACACTGTGTTCACATATATTTAGTAAACCAATTTTAGTAATACCTGGAGAGCAAAATAGTCTAATGAGATGTGTTTGCTTAACCTGGCACAGAACCCTCCTGGTTATTGGATAGACAGGGAATGTTGCTCAGACCTAGCATAATTTCTTCTGCTTCTAAACACTGACTGAGGTATAGTACTCAATGTGATTGTGTGCATTTATTACTTATTATTATTAACAGTGTAATTATATATACAAAAATACAAAATGTGTCTATGCATATATCTTTGCATCTCTTCAGTCAGTAATGTACTTAAGTCAGGAAAAAAGAGATGCCTTTTTAAATAATATTTTTCTATACTTTTTTCCTGATGTTGTCTCCTAAAATCACATTACAAACAATAATAAAAAGCTGAATATAATACAAAAGTGATGGACAATTAGGTCATGGAAAGAAAACCATATGATATTAAAGAAAAAAAAGTCTCAAAATCTGAGGGTTTTTGCTTTCTCTTGTGATGGAAGATGATAAATGTCAATGAGCTTTGAAAAAAACCACTAGATTCATTGGAGCCAATAATGTGAAAACTCTCTGTGCAACAATAAATTTGGAAAGTTATTTATTCTTAGGATTGAAGTCTTAGGCTGCAGGGGTAGCAGCACTTAAGGTTCTCACTTTGCCCATTTTCCCTGAAAATAGAAAATAAATAACTCTGTGACTAAGCCTTTTTGATCTCCATTTAAAATCCTAAAATAAAGGCTTTTAGATGCAAACCAGTTGCTCTACAATAGCAACCTCCCACTAACACTTACTGTAGCCTCAACCCTTTTATGCAGCACCCCAAATAAATAAGAGGTAACGTACCTCCTTTCCTGAGAAGAAATTCCCTTACAGTTGCTGCACTAGTGCCAGTGCTCTGAAGTACCTGAATTTCTAAGGTGATGAAATATCTGGGGATCTGGGATCTATGCCTGAGAGCTCTATCCATTAAGAAGAATGGAAAAGGCAATACCTTTTTATTGTAGCATCTTTATTTTAGGCACTTGGCCCTGCATCAGCACCCATCGCCCCTCAGAGCCACGGTGTGGCTGTACAGCTCCCAAGCTGGGGAGGAGCCCAGGGGAGCCAGCACAGGAGTGCAGATTTACATGAGCCAGGAAGGAGGAAAAGCATGAAGACAATTGGATCTAAGTATAATATATGAGCCTTTATTCTAGCACTTCATTCAGGATTCATAAGATGTCATGAAATGAGGTTCCTAGGCCTTTTTCTGGTGATGCCTCTTGATGAGCTAATAGGTCAGACAAGATAGTGGGATGCAGGAGATTGAATTTCCATTAGTTTTTTCCTTCTCCATTAGCATTTACTTTCATGTTTATCACCTTCCAAAAGCATGATATAAACAGCAGCATTATAACCCCCCTCTCCTTCTTAATTGCTTCATGTGTGGTTCATTACAATACAACACATGCATGAATGCAAAAAACAAGGGCCACAGTTGTTTATACTTGTGGTTGGGGCACTCATTTGGAAGTGGTGAAACCCGGGCTTCAGTTGCCAACTCCTTCCAATATTTATGATCTTTATGTTTAGTCATCACTGAATAAATGTATTTTTTCAGTGCTTCAGAGACAAAATTATCTAGTACTGAGTTGCTCCTAGGAATGCTTAGACCTTTGAGCACCTAAGTATCCCTCTGTTTTTTTTTTTTTTTTGTAAAAGATAGATATTTAGTAACACCCAAGTATCTGTAGATATCTACCTCAGCCAAGTACCTTTTTGGTGAGGAGCAATGTTTTTGTTTTAGGAGATGATCTTTGACCTGCTTCCCCAAGAACAAAATTTGGATTTCTTGCAGCTGACAATCTCATTAATGTTTATATCTTTTCCAGCAGGAGAAAATCAAATAAATAAATACAGACAAAATAACCTTTAAGCAGCAGGGACTCTCCTATGGTACTGTTATTCAGTGCATTTTCTGGGTACTGGATCAAAAGAAAATTATCATTTATCAGAGGAAGTCAGAAAAATGCTAAGCTGAGTTCAGTCCTTGGTAAACGCCATCTCTGATTTGGGACATGCTATTTTTGGTGCTTTGTTATGTTATTTGATATACATAGCTTGTAAAGTACTTGAAAAAGGTGAAGCCTTCACAGAAGTACTCCCAGTCCTGTAGCATCCAAGGTCACAGGGCTCTCACAAATAGGAGAGTGCAGATAAAGAGGAAGCTGGCATGTGTCCTGGAAAGATCCTTCTAGTCGATCAAAAGAACATACTAAATCCCTAAGCAGTCATTTTCCACAGTTCAGAAATTAGAGGTAAATTGAGACTTGGGTTGTTTTTTGTTTGCCTTTTTTGTTTTGTTTGTTTGTTTGGTTGGTTTTGAATAGCTGAGACAGCAATAAATAATGAGATAGAGATGCTATCCTGTGTATCCAGTGGAGATGTATGGAGACGGAAAAATGAGAAAGAATAGTAGAAAAGTCTTGTATCAATGTATTCCTATGTTTTCTTCTCCCAGCATCCTCAAGTATGCTTGTGGAGGCTGTTGTCCATTGTGAATAAATCAAAACCACCCAGGGTTTGAAGCATAATTGTAATTGTGTCAGGCATCAAATTTCATATCTGTTCTGTACAACAGCAGACTTCAAGCTCTTCTGCAGTGGTGGGAGGAATACACTGTACAGTGAAAGTGTTCATTTCTGCTGATACTAATGCTTTAGCAATTACTTGCTCCATTTCATTTTAATCACCTTAGTTTGTTTAACCTAGAACGATGTAGAAGGAGTAATGAAGGAATCCAATTACTACAGCTCTACTCAGGAAAAAATAGAAATAAAAAAGAAATAGAATTCTGAAGATGTGTGGGTTTTTCAAATAGTACTGTGATGACCTGCCTAAGCTAGAAAAACAGTTAAGAGTGACTCTCCTTGTACTCCTGCTAAAAAAAAAGCTGCTCAGAATGAGTAAACATAACCTGGTATTAATTTTGGAGAACAGTTTATTTTTATCAACCATTTAATAGTGCAAATATTTTAATATGAATATGGAAAAGAATGTGAATAGGTTGCTTGCTTTCTCTGTATCAAAACTGATAATGGTTTAAATCCTTTTGATGATTCAAGCAAAAAACACTGAATGAGTACATCCAGAAGTGAGTTAAGATGCATTCAACTTCTCACAAAAGACAGAACATTCTAGAATTGCATTATGATGCCAGCAAAACATGTCCTTCTAAAGAAAGTCTGAAAAGCAAAAATGGTGTCAACTTCAATGCTTAAGAGATAATAGTTAATTAGAGCTGAAATCACTGCTATGAAGAAATTCAGGTCCTAAGTCCTGTGCATCCTGACTCCATGAGCAAAAAAACCACACATATAAAGTGAACTCCAACAAAATCAATACAGTCAATATTTGTGTTTAGTAGTGAGGGTGGTAACTGCCCATTAGTGCCCACTCTCACACTGCTCTTTACCAGACTCAGGACCTGAGGTTCCTCCTAGCTGCCCTGCAATTGTGCCAGGACCCAGCATTTGCTGCTCTGTTTTGCAACTGGAGTTCCATTTCAGGTGGGCCTGCAGCTCTCACTGTTCTGAGTGTCTGTGAACAGAAAACAGGAAAGATCCTCTTGTTTTTCACATTGTTATGAGGGTACGTACTCATTTTCTGAGCCAGACACAAATTCAGGTTTGCTATCTGCTTTTTTTTTTTTTTTTTGTAGCAGTTCTTTGATACTTTTGGGTTCGGTTCTGCAAATGCTGAAGGTATAAATAACACTTGGTTGCTGACCTGGAGGTGCTCATATTGCCTACCTGGACTTCTCATTTTGCAGTCCCAAGGACACAAGGTATTTCATTAGGGGAATGATGAAGAAGACCAAACCATACAGTAAAGCAAAACAGAGTTAGCTGGTCACTAGCAACCTGGAGCTTCCTGAAATCAACAGTTTTTTCCTACTGTCTGAATGGATAAGGGGACATATTTCCCTGATACCAGTGTTGAGGACATCCCTAGACAGTAAAGTACAATCCATTAGAGCAGCCCTTTCAGTTAAATCAGGAAAGTATTACAAATTTTTTTGGCCAGTGGAAAAAATCAGATATTTCTGGATCCCCAGTCAAATCTGGGCATCAAAAGAAATTATTATTTTCTTCTTAACACTATTGAAACCAAGGCTGTATAAAAGTAACTTCTCCAGTTGTCAAAAGCTATTCACTCTTTGTTTTCAAGATCTGCCTTTTCACAATCCAGTGAGCAGGACCACTAACTCACAGAGGTGAGCTAACACTGTAAATGTTTCTCCAGTTTGCTTTGCTCTAGCAAAGCAAAGCAGGGGAACAGAGTATCGGCATATTGAGATCAGGTTCCTGTCTGTTATCTGTTTCATGTTCTGATTTCAAAGACATCAAGACTGCCTTCATGCCTGGTAAATACAACTCATGTTTGCTGAGTAGTGATCTAGCTTCCTTGTGCCCTGCACTTGCACACAGTAATCATAGTCCCATTAGCACTCAGGGCACACACGTCTGCTAGCCAAGCTGGCAACTGGCCTTGTTTATTAAATTCTCAAATTATTTAAGCTTATATGTAGTATCTATATCAGCACTGTCCATGCTTAGCTCACATCTCTCCTCTGTGGAATCAGTCTGCATAACTCTCTTTGCGCTGGCATAGGAAGAGTAACAGCTCACTGTCTGTCTAAATGAAACATTTTCCACAGTGCTGTAGCCTTACAGAAAGTGAAATAATATTTGCTTAGAAAAGAAAGTTTTCTTTCTGCAAGGAGACAGCTTTTGTTCTGTCAGGAAGATATGTATCTAAATGTAGGTATGCCCTTTCTCCTGCCAGCAGCAAGCTGGAATGGTGTGCCTCCTGATTCTCCATTAGGGACAAAGATATCATCAGCATTTGGGCCCCTGGCTGCCCTTGCACAAGCTCTAGCAGCAGGTGTTATGCAAAGGTTGGGAAAAGGTAATATTCCTTACAGAAATAAGAAAATGAACAGCTTGTAGGTGTAAGTGTACAGATGTGCTATAATACTGTGCATGTTTCCTTAATGGACTTAATTATAATCTAAATTATTTGTAGTGTTCTTGTTGTTACATTAATGTTCTCATAAGAGACTAAGTGCTACTGAGGTTTGTTCACATTTATTTGAATTACTCTTTTTTAGTACTGTAATCATTTTGCCTGGGGGTAAAATATGGCTATATACATGAAATTTTTCTGAGGGAAGAATAAAGCTATTGGTCAATTTACAGACTTAGAACATGCTACTCTGAAATGGGGCAGTTTCAGTTGGAGTAGAGGATGGGCACTGAAGGATGACTTGGTGGTTTTTCCATGGTATGACACTCTCTATCCTACCCCTCAACATGTGCCTGCAGCGTGTGCAGCCTGTTTGGTGTAACCCCACTGGGTACAGGGTCCCTGGGGTTCAAAGGACATCCATCAGCAGCCCTTGAAAAGCAACAGCCTCTATGTAATCATGACACTGGTTTGAGACAGTGCAGAAGAAGATCACTAAGATGGCAGAGGAAAAATAAAGTGAGAAAGGAAAGGTGAAAGATGGAGCAATAGTGTATTTTATGTTCACATTTGCACATTTAACAATTCAGAAATTTGGCTGACTTCTTGGTCTCTGAATTACCTTTTCTTTTCAATTAATTTAGAAGTTTGAACACTTCATTATGAGATTCAGTGGCAGGACAACTTTCCAGCAGCTTGATAATGACTGTTTCTCTGGCTAATGAATCTCTCTGTAGTGCTCCACTGATTCACATATTATCTTACAGGGAGTCAGGTAGCCTCAGGTAGCCAATTAATAAAAGATGCTCTTCTTTACTCTCCTCTGCTGTTATGTTTTTGATGTAATTATGAAGTATTTCCTGATCAACTTGTTCATGATCATTCCAGATTCAAATTTCAAACTAAAATGAGCAGGAAACAAAGAAATCCAGGAAAAAAAGGCAGGCCTGATGGACCTTCACATTTACACAAACAGGGACAACAGTGGGAACAGGATTCACTGGAACTCCTCCCAGCCCTTCTACAGCTTGCTGGCATTATTGCTGCCTTCCTCTGCTTCCCCTCCAATTTGCTCTTATTCTTTCTCAGATGATAATGTGATGGGGAGGCAAGAAGTGGCAATGAGAAAATGGGGAGAAAGGGAAAGGAAATAATGTGTTACAGCAACAGCCACATTATTGTGGTTTTCTGCTTTCTGAGTTCAGCAAGGCCTCTGCCCTCCCTTCCTTCATTTGCTTTGCCTGCACACTTGAGGCAGTCACCCAAAAGCTCTGCCTGCTGCTGCCAGCTCCTGCTGCAAAGGCACGAAGGCAGCTCTGAGGACCAGGGACTGCATGGTTCATGAACTCGAAGAAAAGAGTTCTGCTTGAGCCTGCCTCAGGGTCACAGAGACCAGGACAGAAAAATAGTTGGTAAATCACAGTTTTTATGAAAGTCAGGCATCTGCTAGATGCCTGAGTTATACTTTGCTGTTTTATCATGAAAATACTTCAAATGTGTCCCGAAGGTGCGACCTCTATTGAGGCAGACACCACTCAAATTTTTTGTTAAAGTAGCTGCTCTTGGCCACATGTTCATTTACTGGTCTGTGTTTCTCCTCCCTTATGATAGAAATGCATCACATAAGGCACTCAGAAGAAGACAATTTACCACAAACCATCCTACACAAGCCCTCAATTTGTCCTTCTGCCACAGACAACTATGCAGCAGATATTCAGACAAATGCTCTGCAGAATACCCCTTCCTCACATCCCTGCTCAGGCCACAAAATGCTCACAGTAGCCTGGGAAAAACTCAGACTTCAAATATAAGTTTAAAAGCCACAATTATGCTGTTTTACATGAAAAAAAATAGAGGGAAGATCATGTGGCATTCATGGGGAAAAGAAAACAAACCCTAGAAAGGGGTCATGCCTTTGTCTTCCTTCAGAGAAAGGCAAAAATAAACCCTGGTAATCTCAATTGAGCGAAAATTGTCTTCCAATCTTAAGTGTGACAATGGTAAACAAGACACAACAGGCAAACACTTCTGAGGCCTTAATACCTAGAACTAACTGTGTACTTTGCTTTTTTAGTGCTTCATGAAGGGGCAAAAACCTACCCAAAAGCAAGGTATCCAAGAAATATAGATTTAGTCTGGTTCCTTCCATCATAATTACAGCAGCTTCATTAAATAATTCATTAACCCAGCCTTGGTATGATGCTCCTATGTGTGGCAAGGTGCTAGTAACAAAAATGGAGTTGTTGTCTCAGTTAATGTTTAGGTAGGACCAGGGACCTATGTGAAACAGTCCTGCAGCTTCTGATTTTCACTAGTCCCATAGCTGTAGCAAAATCTTCAGTTGTATACAACATCATATAATATGTATATTATTGAAATGTGAACAGTTAAGAGAAGCTTCTCCTCACAGGAGTTCAGGACTACAGAGCATGTTATGCAATGGCAAGGGCCTGTGTAAGCTCAGGGCTGATGTCACATCCAAGAGTGCAAAAAAGCACTTACACATGTAACACAAACTTATGCAAAACATCTGCATCACTGATTTTTTTCTATGTTACAACTTGCATGAAAATCAGCATAGGTGGTAGAACACTTCTCAAGGATTAAAGGTTTTAAACCAATTGGACATTTTTTGTGACATGTCACATAGAGAAAAAAAAAGACTGTGACACAATTAGAAAAATTTGCTCTAGTGAAAAGCCTTTATATCATTTTTGATGAGCTGATCAGGTTGTTTTAAAGCACATGACTCATGCCTTCAGCCAATTTTGATAATTAATCAGGAAACTCAAGTGAGCAATGCAAGAAATGAAAGCACCGAATGAGAGCATGCAGCAAGTCTTGGTTTAGTCCTAACACATATGGTTTACCTGTGAACTTCGTCGACTGAAAAGCTGTGTATGGTGTAGCAGAAGGAAAGCCTCACTTTGTGTCACCAAATTCTTCTTGTAGTCCAGGAAACAGTAAGTAATATGTAATTTCATGTAGAAATGACGAGAACTGGTGGGCTGTGCTCCTTCCAGTGTGTGCACCAGGAACACCAATTTGCATGGATGGGGTTGGCCATGGGTGCAGTACAAGTAGGAAGTCTTGCTTCTAAGTGGGTTTTATGTGGCCATGCTGTAATGTTTCCCCACTGAACACAGGGCCATTATTTTTGTATGGTGCCTGCATGCAACAAAGCGCTTCGCCTGTACTGCTGTTGGCTGTTTGTGGCTATCAGTGAAAACGATGGGAATGAATGATGGGCTCAGCCATAATCTTAAAATGGAGGATAATTTTGCCAGCAAATCTGTCTAAATAGCAGCACAGATAAGCAACATCATAATTTCCTTCATCTCTTAACCCAGGTTATTCCCACCTTAGGTCCTGGAAACACTAAATTCAACTCAGAGAAGCTCTGCAGGTCCTGGTCGTTTGAATGCATTATTTTTATCTTGCTGTGTTTCAAGAGTTGCTTTATTTACAACACATTGCCCTTCAGCTGCCATCTCCCCTGGTTTTTTTATTCTTTTCTGGTTCTCTTTATTTCCTTTTTCACTTAATTCCTTTTCTTGCCTTGACCTTTTACTTTTTTTTCCCACACTCATCTCAACCCTTCCTCTCAGGCAATGTCCCATTTTCTCCCTTCCTTTGCTTGTCAGTTATAATCTCCTCACTCCTAACTAAGCTGTTGTGCTTCACCACAGCCTTGTTACATCTAGTCACTCAGTCCTCAAAACATCCTGCAACTGGAAGAATTTCCTGTACTAGTCTGTAGGAAGTAAAGCAGATCTGCACATCAGCATTAGGTGGAGGGGGAAGTTTATTATCTAAGACAACAAACTATTCTGTTGCATTGGTATGGATGGTATATAGGCTGTGTTTAGTGCAATGAAGTTGGAATACAGTATGGACCAGCACTGGCCTGTGATTATTTAGTAGATATTGAGCTCTCTGAAACTGTTTTGGACCATTCCAAAGACTTCTTATCTAGCTGGTGCCTGGCACATCCTGAGGGATGGCAGCCCACAGGCAGCTCTGCTGCAGATATCTTACCTCAGGGAGGATCCTGTGCTTGGTGGGAGAGCTGAAGAATAAGTCCTCCCTACAGGAGGTGATACCCTGCTAGGCTGCGCCATTATAGTCAGAGCTCTGTGGGTCTAATTTATTTCACTGCAAGACAACAACAATTATTGATCAACCTGGTCTAGTGGAGGGTCCATCAGTCATAGCAGGTGGCTTGAATCCAGATGATCTTTAAAGATCTCTTCCAACACAAACCATTCTGTGATTCTGTGATTCTGTGATTCTATGAAAACATGTGTCTTTCTCAAAACTTAAAAATGCAGGGACCTCTTCAGCAGCTGTTGGACATCTTTCAGCAGAGGTTCAGGGCAAGAATCTGTTCCACAAAGACATCACAGTGGGAAAAAGCTGATCATACTGAGCAATTGTCATCTGTGAAAAGGAAAACAAGCTTGAATAGCTACATTTTCTTGATCATTTGATTTGGAACTGAAACAGTACTAGAAATATTCAGGACACATTATAAACTGTGCACAATACCTATTCTTTTTTGATGCACTATCTTGTACTTACAAACAAGTGTTAGTCTGGACCAGGTAAACTAGAAGTTCTGTATTTTACATTACATTTGAGTAGTCTCACAGGCATGCTACATATCACATATTTTAAAGCTGGGAATTGGGAGAAAAAGAATTTGGTGTTTGGGATTTTTTCTTGTCTTTGACCCTTACAAGGCAAGGGCTAGGAATCCTAGTTCCTAAACTTATGTTTGGAAAGTTATTGATGTTGCATTTGAATATGAGGAATGAAGAGATTCAACTGAGAATGTGATCTCTTTCTTGCTAGAGAAATATTATGGGGGCTTGGAGATATTGTTTTGATATCTCGATTCTTCTCACAGGAAATGGCATTGCATCCAGTATCCTGGTTGTCACACATTAAATAACTTCTAGTTTCACAGAATGGGTAAGGCTGGAAGGTACCACAGTGGGTCAGCTGGTCCAGCCTCCCTGATCAAGCAGGGTCATCCATTGCACACGATTGGATCCAGATGGTTCTTGAATATCCTGAATATCTTGAACATACACAACCTTGCTGGAAAATCTGCTCTAGTGTGCAGTCTCTGGCTCTTGGCTTTCTTGGGCACAAGGGCACTGGTGGTTCATGAGCAGCTTGTGGCCCACCAGGACTCACAGGTCCTTTTCCTTAGAGATGCTTCCCAGCAGGTTGGCCCACAGCCTGTGCTGGTTCATGGGGTTATTCTTCCCCAGGGGAAGAACCCTGCATTTGCCTTTGTTAAATTTCAGAAAGTTCTTCTCTGCCCATCTCTTCAACCTGTCAAGGCCCTTCTGAAGAGCTACAGCCCTCTGGGGTATTGGCCAGTCATTCCAGCTCTGTGTTGTCAGTGAACTTGCTGAGGAGGCACCTGCTCCTTCATCCAAGTCATTGGTGAACAAGTCAAACAATGCTTGACCCAGCATTGAACCTTGGGGGACACCACTAGTGACAGGCCTCCAGCTAGACCCTATGTCACCAATTACAGCCCTCTGGGATCTGCCAGTTCTCAATCCGCCTCACTGTCCACTCATCCAGCACCTCCTGAGTTTGTTTATGAGGATATTATGATATTGTGTTTCACTGACATGTTTGTTTATCTATATGACTAACATCTACATGGTTGTTGGAAGGTGTATTTTTTATTGTACTGATGGTAATAGACTGATCAACAATGGGGTAGTAGAGATGGTCTGATGGAGTGGTGATTCCCATGTCTGTGGTGAGAATCACTGGGAAAATATTTTGAGTGATGGAGGTGTTTGCTAGATGTTCACTGAAGGATTATTAGTTCGTGTTATTTGCAATATAGACTTTTTTGTTTAGCTGAGGAAGACTTTGTTAAGGATCAACTTGAAGATGATGTAAAGAGGATGAAAGCACAGCACAGAAACACATGAGCTTATAGAGAAGATAAATAAGTGGCAAAGTGGAGTAAAAAAATTTCCACACAAAGGTGATTGTCCTCTGACTCCCGATATTCAAGAGATACAAAACACCTTCAAAATATGTTCCTGGGAAATAGGAGTAAGTGGTCTCTGGACTTCTAGGAGCCATGAAATTAATAGAGGTACAGGTTTTATGTCTCATAGTAGTTTCCCAATTTCAGTTAAACTCTTGATGCTCTATAAATAAATTTTTGTTCTTTTAAGGACGACTCCAATGAGGATAAAGGAGAGATACTAAATGACTGAATATTGCTTACAGTTCTATTCACTGAGAGCTGTTCCTCTCTATTGCTTTCTTTAGAACAATCTCTGCTGAAGCTTCTGATGTTAAATGACAAAATGAAAAAAAAAAATTTAATAAATTTAGCTCTTATTTAAAGAAAGCATCATAACAAAATAGAAAATGTAGAAAGGTATTTCATTAATTACTAAACATTTATATCTCCTATATCTCTATCTATATTTTATTTGAGCAAGCAGACTTAATTTAACCTGATTCAGGTATTCCTCTGAGTTTCAGAAAGTAATGAAAGTTCAAAAAAGGCTAGACATTACTTTTTTTATGAGGCGTCTTATGTAATGTAAGATTAAGTACAGCATATTATTTTCATATGCTTCAGTGCATTATATTAGGAATTAGTCTAATGTTCTGCCATTAAATGGTTTTCTTCCTAATTAATTAGAAATAATGTAATATATTGAAAAGATTTAAAGATGCTCCTCTCAGATGCAGCTATAGGAATATTTTATCTCAGTATACAGATTAGAATGGATTTCAGAAACTTTTAAAATATTGATTTTTCATGCTTTCAAATTAATTGTATCTGTAGATTTAACAAGTTTAATAAATTGGTGTTCAAAACCACCAGATGCAGTGAAATATACAAAACCTGATGCAAGTATCATTTCAGCAACTACATTGATTCATGATAATTGAGTTGCCTTTCAAGAGCACTAGAAATGGACTTTTGAGAAAAGAGGAGGAAGAAAAGCTATCTTAAAAGAAAAAGGTTTTCTGAAAAGATGAAACAAAACCTTTTCCCTTGTTTTTTTCCTGGAGATTATTTCTTATGCCAGGATATATAAAAGTGGTCATTCTCTTTAACTACACTTGTTTACTTATATTACCCTTGGAGTAGCTTTAGCTCATGCAGAGCTGCTTAGTAAATCAAGCAAACCAAACCTTCTGTGGCTTTTCATTTCTATAAATAGAAAAACATAATAAACCAATTTATCTCCCTTTCACAGCTAATTTCACATTCAACTCATGTGCAAGATTTAGCATATCATTTCAATCTACTCTGTACAAAACAATTTTTGGTATCAGCCAGGGGGTTTGGTCTCAGATAACCAGATATAAATTTAGAGAACATACTTTGGTTTGTAGTTCTTGTGTCAGTGTGTATGTTGACACAGCTTATGCTGACCATGTATCTATCTTTCTGACCTTTTGAAGCATGCACTTCCAGATTTATTTCATAGGCATGTGTTTTAGAGGAGAAAACAATTAACAGTGCAACCTAAATAAAGTTGGCACATTTAACTTCTATCTCGTGAGCTGAACAGCTTTGTGCTTTCTGTAGCACACGATGGTGTGAACCCTATGGAGCTCGGTAGGACTGTGGTGAATGGGCATTGGTCCACAGCAAAACGATGGGTCAACAACTTCCAGGGTGGTTTTTGCAGATGGGGAGACCAGGACAGAGAAATGCCTTGATTAACCCCCTGGCCTGTGGATATTGAGGGCCAGGAGGATTGATAACATGCCAGCATCAAGGAATGCCTGAGCTCATGCAGAAGGTTGTGTGATGCAATGCACGATTTTTCTGGGATGCTCTGGAGGGCTGGTGCGGATCAGACTTGTTAAGATGGAGAGTCACGGCCATATTGGCTGTTTTTGTTTGTGGTTTTAGGGATGAATTTGACTCTTGGTTGTGCTAGCACCGACAGAGCTAATAGAAACCGCAGTACAAAATGGGCTCTGGCACTGTTTCCCTGCTGCAGCAGGAAGTCAAATGACAGTATCATGAAACCTCCTCATAAAACATTTTGTGTTCAGTCGTGTTTCCTTCTGGTTTCTATCCTGTCAGTAAAACAAAAGGCTTAAAGTGTAGCAAAGGCCTGAAGTCATATCATGTTAAAAAATAGACTTGCTTCCAAAATCTTAATAAAAATTATATTAAATAATCTGGATATCATTAGTGGCTTTTTAAAAGGTGAGGAAATATTATAGTTGTCTTCCATTAAAAAATGTATTTACTTAGGTAGAGGAAAAAAATCCCCAAAACAAATGAAAAACTTTACTGGAATAATTAAATTAGATTTTGGTGAAGGGTCCTTTTTAAAAATTGTTCTTCCTTCTTTGTTGTCATATCAGATTTTATTATTACAAAAACCATTAGCAAACAGAAAAATACCAGCAATTGAAAGAAGGAACAAAATGATCTAAAGCAAAATGTTGTGGAACCAAAGGTAAGCAATTTAAGATAAATAAAAGATATCTCATTTTACACTGTTTCATGGCTGATGGGTAAATCACAAAGATGAAAATGGCTCAGAAGTTAATGGGTAGCTCAAAATAACCCCTATGAAGCAAACTGAGGGAAGAACTGTTTGATATTTTCTTTCTCATAGCTTTTTCCAGAGAAAGAGAAATAATTTACTTGATGGTCAATACTGCCACTTTTTGCAAGGCTAAAGGAGCTAAAGAATCTGTGTTTCCAAGGGAGCAGAGACTTTTGTATTTCATTCTGTAGCAAAGCATATTTGCCAGAACTCGACTCTCAGGCCATAGCGTAATGTGGCAGCCAGGAACTAAGTCTGTCAGTCTTTTGCAGAAAGTAATTTTCTGATTTTATTGATGTACAAATTATGGTTTGAGACAAACCTACCCAACTATTTTTTTCCAAATTACCTGCATTATTTCAGTAGCTTTTGCAACTGTCAAGTAGAGTTTCATAGACCATGCTCATTTGGACCCATTTGAGTGACAAATTACTAGATTCTGTTAATGCCATAAAAATTTATGACTGCTTTCAATACTTCAGCAGCTATCGATCCAATAAAATTTTTATAATGCTGAAGAAAGAAATTACCTTTGTAATGATCATACTGCATAACCAGTATGTATTGCACAGTGTGTGAAAGAGGTGGGCAAGAAAGTCTCTTTTAAAAGAATTATTTTTATGCAATCTAGCAAAAAACCATCCATTCAGTGAAGTACTAATGATATTTAGATCTGCAGAAAGCTGGTAATAGAGTTTTTTTGCACCTTATTAACTCCTTGATTTCTGACAAAGATGAAAACCTGTGTAACTGCCTATGGTGGTTCCATTTTCTTTGCTGAAGGTCTGTAAAATCTTCTGTGACTTCAGTGGAGTTTCTGAAAAATGTGAAGTAACACAAGCAGCAAACTATCAGTCCTGTTCTGACTGGATCTTTTTATGTATGTGCACAAAGCTACTGATGACCACATCATAAATCCCTGTATACATAGGAACAGAAATGCTCTTGTAAAACCCTGTTTTTTCACTCTCTTGTCTTGTTTTGAACGTAAAGACTTAAAAAAAATATGGTCAGTTGGATTGGAAAAAAACCAGCAAGTCTTAAGTGGTTTAATTTTTTGGAGGTCATTTTTAGAGTGTTTTCTTCTTAATAGTTGTATGCTCAGGTATTATCACATTAAAATACTCTTGGAAAGCTGCATGCTATCCTAAATCTCAGATCTACCCTTAGACCTCAGAAAACAAAACCATAAGATCATTGTGCTTGCAAGGCTTTTCCCTAAGGACCTTAGATCAATAGACATTTGGAACAATAAGACTGAGCTGCTATTTTCCTTTGATGTGGACTAAAATAAGAACAAGAAATACAATGGGACACTAGTAAATAGATATGACATGCTCCCAAACTCAAGAGAATGCAAAATTTGCTTTCTCCACTGTTTGAGGTCAGGAGAGAAAGTTTTCAAGAGTTTCATTATTCTGTGACTGCAGAGAGCAGGAATTGTATTACTGGATACTTGGCAAAGGAAGGGCCAGCATGAAGGTTATATTAGCAGTCTCTTACATCAGCCTGAATATTTATTTTCCATCACATTCCACTACTATAAGCTGAGACTATTTAATATAGATATGCCAAGTAGTGAATTTCTTAGACATAGTAGTATCACTAACACCTTTCTTCCTTGAGTTTGCAAATTCATTTCTGTAACATTTTCCTTTGTGGCCTTCTTACTATAAACCACGGAGTCCTTAAAAAAGCTGGACGTGCTGTAGGAAGAACTTTCATTTCATCCCCATGCTACAGCTTTTTGAACTCTCCATTTGTACAGCTGGAAATAATCTCTTTTCTTGTCTAGCTTGAACATAGCTGTGGCACAGCAATATTAGCAAAAAGGCCCTGTGGGCTCCCTATTATTAACTTCATCTTTTGTACCAATACCATGATTAGCTTTGCATCTGCCATTAATGACACATAAAAAATGCAGTCATTTTTACAAAACATTCTAATTTCACAGGCCCATTGGAATTTATTTCCTTATTATTGTTTTTATTTCAGTAGCATTTTCTGTTAGATCTGTGAATTTAGTGTGGGAAAATACCTTTGGCTGTCAATTGTTTGTCATTTGTGACTACATCAACCAAAAGACACAGCTAGCTAATTTTCCTTAGGAAGTGACTGAAGGGGAAACACTGTCAAATTCCATCTGTCTTCAGTTCAGCTGGAAAGAGCAGAAACACCTGCCTGGAGGGATGGAGCTGTGCAGCTCTCTGAAGCCACAGGACTGGAGTGCTCTTTCTCAGATGCCCAAAACCTGTCAGGTGTAATTGGAAGAGACCTTTTCAAGCCTTCAGAACATGACATCATGGTAGCGTAGATGAAACAGGTGAAAATTCAGGTGATCTTTATGTAAAAAGAATTATGCCTAGAAATACCATAAAATAAAATTGCTTCATGTTTAGGCATGCATGTTGTCTGGATACAATTTTCCAGAGCAGGATGCTTCATTTTGAAGGGACTGCTACCTCATTTTGTAGGTGAGGTTATAACTCATGACATTAGCCATTCCTTTCTGACTTTCACTGTTTCTGTAACAGATTGAATCTCTGCATCTTGCATTTAAAATTTAATAAATATTTTTTTCAGTTAGGTGAATCAGAGGCAATGTATTCATATTCAATCAAAGCTTCATCTCACTGTCAGCACACACTTATATATTTTTAGAACACATAATATTTCAAGAGGTAACAGCTGGGCTTTGTTTTGAGTTGTGGATCAGTTGTAAAGGAAGGAGCAGTCTTAAAATTCTGTTCACAGAAACCTCCTGTGGATCTCCCAGAAATGGGGGAGTCCCCAGCAAGTTGCTCTGTGTCCCCTCTCTCCCACATCCAAGGGTAAGAGTCTGTCAAGAACAGGGACAGGATATGTCCCAAGTCCAAGGCTTTATTCCCAGCTGATCTCTTAAAGGAGACCAGTGATTCTTTCTCATTCCAGCGATTATTCAAAGCCTCAACACCATTTTCTTTCTGCACTCTGTTCATTGCTGAACTCTACTGTATTAGATATTTCAAGAAGGTGAGAAAGCTTATGGTGAGAAGAACTGAAGTCTCCTTTAGCTATGGAAATCTGTTAGTGTCTGTGGCTGGCTTGCCTCAGGGACTGTTCCACCAGTTCTAACTTGACATGAATATTGAAAGGCAAATGACAAAAAGTGAAGGTACAGTGAAAGAAAACAGTCACAGAACACTTAAAAAGTATGTAAAAAAATAGGTTATGTGTCAGTGGTTTCACAGACAGGGTAAATATGTACAAAGTGATACAAAATTGAGAGGTTTTGCACTGAAGGGTTGCAAGGGATGGGTTGAATCAAAGGGTTTGCACAGAATAAACAGGAGTCTTCTCTGTCCCCCAAAGTGAGATAGTCAGAAGAAATTGAGAAATTGGTATCTAGGATGATGACAAACTAAATAATGTCTCCCCATATGTCTCTGATAAACACCTGGGATAACTTGAAAAGCTGAATGAAATTATTCAACATATTATTAGAGAAGTACAAACCTGTAACTCTTTCCTACAATACTAATGGAAAGCAGGCAATCCAATCCTCTTGATGTTTGTATTTAATAAAGTAGTGCTTACATATTTCTCTAGCCACAGTCCAGCAGCAGGGAAGGAGTAATAGCCTGAGACAACACGGACAAAGTGTGCATTCCCTAAACTACTGAAGACATTTGAAAAGTTCTCTGCATGTTTGTATCTCTCTTCTAATTCATTCTGAACTCAGATCCATCAATTTTATTTTGTGCAAAAAATATCATCAGTCTTGCCAGAAGCAAGTCAGAGTTTTCCATGATGAATCTCCTCAGCTTTTCTTCTCTTAGGCACCAAATACTCCTGTATTTGGCCCTGGAGCATCCTTTCCCATTCTGAATGTGCCAAAAAGATCTGCATTGCTGATGGTTCGGTTAGAGGAAGATGGATTTCACTGTCATGCAACAGAAGTGTCATGAGATCCCATCATGTAAAAAATACCTCCTTATACACCTCTAATGTCAGGCTCAGATATTCATGTGCATCTGAACTTTCTTCCAGTAAGGTGCACCCCATGGCTAAAAGAGCCATCTCCATCACCTCCAGATTTGGTAACAGCCCAGGAGAGAAGATGGTGGTACCTGTGATGGCCCAGCTCTGCAGCCAGATGATGTCCCAGGCTGTGGGAGAGTTCAAGAACTTGAATAAAGAGGCAAACAAGACTGAGCCCCAGGTGAAAAGCAGAGACAATTTCTTCACTCTCCTCAGGTGGAGGTGGTATATGCAGTAGCACAGTTGTGGGCCGAAGGCATCCCTTCCCTTTGATCAGGCTGTGCATTATTGCTTTCCCTCCATCTGAAGGAGAACTCCTGGTCAGACAGCAAGCTCAGGAAGATGGAGCACTTTTTACCCTTGTGGGTTTATATTCACGTGGGGTAGATCTTCCATCACAGGTTTTATGCCACAGAAAGTAGGCGTAGTCAGGGAATAGCTGTTCCAGACTGGGATAACACTTCATCCCTTGAGGGGCACAGCTGCTGTTTTCCCCTCCCTTATGGAGGACAATTGAAACTGTGTGGAGCTCTGTAATGCAGAAGTCAGGACTGCCATTTCTGTGCTGGCAGGATGAACACATTCCTGCAGAAAGAGACCACCACTGCTCTGCTTGTCTAATATCAATGTTCTTCAGTGAGAAGATAGCAAATTCTCACCTGCAGTGGGTGGGCATTGCAACAAACAGGGAAGCAAAACAGAAGGGTAGGGAATTCAGGGAGGAAGAGGGCTACTATAGTAAGAATATCCCACAGAAGCCAAAACTGGGCTTTTTGAAGTAAGCTATCTAAAATTTCTTGAAGGAGAGGGAAAATATGAGAACTCTATCATTTTTTCTTTACTTGAGTAAAGACTCTGAGGAAATAATTTGAAATTATGAGAATACTATAAATTACATTTTAAATCATTGATTTAAGTAAATGTATTTCTTTTACAGCTCTGTGCAGATACATAGGAAGGTATTTTGAACAGCACTAAAAATAAGTAAGGGAGAAAGAGCAAGAAAGTGAAATGAATGTAATTCTACCACTGACATGGTCAATATTTTATTATGGCTTCATAAATCTAGCTGTCCCAAACTGTCCTTGGTTAAAGAGTGAAACAAATTACTGTCATCTAGCTCTCTGTATGTGTTAATGTGTAACATTACTGTGGTCTCCACTCTCTGCACAGTATTGAATCATTCAACTGGAAATGCAATGTTACTTTCTTACATTGCAGCTGACAGAGATTATTGCTTGCCCAGTCAGATTCCGGCAAAATAAAGGGGCTAGAGGAACATCATGTCTTAGTGCTGATTCTGAAACAAAATTCCATAGCTACCATCAAGCAACACCAGACCAAACCTGCTACGTTAGAAAATCTCAGCCTTAACTTACTGATGTAAAGATTTTGTTTGCTTTTCCAATTGCATTATAGAGGCATACTTTTTTTTTTACACAATTTTCTCTCTTCCTACACTAAGAATTTATGCCCTTAACAAAACAGTTGAGAGCCACAATTTTGAAAATGCTTGGCTTATTTTTGACATTGTCCTTCTGGATGGTAGCTCATTTTTCGGAGAGATATCTTAGTTTGTAAAACAGATTAAGTATGAGACCAATTTATTGTGATTAAAGATAAGTGAACATTTGGGGACATTTTTACAGGAGCAGAAAATACCTGATGGAACATGATGACAAGTCCTAGCTGGAACAAATGCCAGACTCTGGAGGGGATTGCAGTTTAAAAAAAGCATATTATAGATTTGCTCATTTGTGTTCACAAAATCACAAAGGAAGTTCTTGGGCTTACAGCAAGGTTCAGAGTTTTCTGCCTGGCTGCAACTCTGGAATATCAGGGAGACAAACCTCTCTCTTTTCCAAAAGTAGTGAGATCTTTTGTCAAGGCCATGTAACGTGTAATGACAAATCTTTTTAGAAGGTGCATCAGTCTTAAATAGCATAATGAGAAATTAACCAAATCCTGAAAAAAAATCATAATTTGTTTAAAAATATCCATGAATGACACTAATCTAAATGATCTCTTTCACTTGTTTCCTTAAATTGGTGGTCACACTAGCATGTTCAGGACAAATGCCTGTACTCGTGTATTTGCATCACCTAAATGCTGTAGACATGGGCTAGTTATTACCTTTTAGTGATAGTCACCACAGTGAGGAAAGAATTGAATGTTTGGATGGTACTCCAGATCTCCAGTCCTAGTCCTGGTGTCACTTTCACTGGTTACTCCAGTGAAGGTTAAGTCTAATGGTGAAGGGGGCTGCAGAACCGTGTACTGCTGTATCAGTGGCTATAAGAGAAGATAAGCCAGAGAAAAATCTTCAGATCTATTAATGAAATTTATTGAATGTCCTGAAAATATTTTTTCTTACAAATTTCCTGAAACAGAAGTGAATAGTTAGAAAACATTTTGATGAGTCACCTAAATAATAGCCAGACTATTTTTCTCTAAAGACACAGCAACATTAAGACCAGCCTGACCTGGGAACATTTTGTCTTTTAATTAAAAGGGGCTTCAGTTGTGAATTCTTTCTTGCTGAATATGATTTAGCCAAAATTCCTTCGAAAGAGACTAAAAATTTATCTTGTTAAATGCCACTGTAACTAAGACCTTCATGTATGACAGACATTTTATAACAAAAGTCAATGTAACTCATACTGATGTTACCTTGTCATTCTACAGAACAGCTTTCTAAAGAGAATGAAGGACTTTCATTTAGCTGTAAAGAAAAAATGTTCCAGCCTGGTAGGGACTGAGTAGAAAAGTATCTTCAATTCATTAAGCTGTGCTGAATATTAAAGCTATTTTTCACTGCATTCTTAAAAAAATTGTTTGTTTGTTCTCAGATGATTGCATATTCTCCTTCCATTTTTAGCAGTTATTCACTCAAGTCCTGCAACAATGAAGGGAGGCTGAGGATTATACTGGATTATACTATTTGCTTTATAGATTTTACATGCACACTTGGAAACACATGCATTTATAGAAAATGTTCCATGGACCCCATGAACCTGGCAGAAGAAAAGCTCTTATTTCCAGCTCTGGTCTGAGATTGCTTGCTCACCCCTGACTGGCCATCTATGGAAGCAGAGGATCTCTGAGCTCATAGTAGGACAGAAGAGATGATGATGCTTGTTTTTTTATTTAATGATCGGAGGTTTCCTGCAGCACTTCAGCAACGGAATCAAGACTGGGTAAAAGGAAAACACAAGTAAAAATTCTCAAATATTAGCAACTTCAAAACACTTCTGTAATCATGTAGTGCTCTTTCTGCATGTATTCTGCAAAACATTGCATGCTCATGCCTTCATCACTATGCATTCCTGGTCTATTTATATATTCTCTGATAGATTCCAAACCCACCACTTTGCAGTAACTATAATGAGGAATGATGATCCACTGGTGAAAATAGCCTTGATTCAGTCTGCACTGCAATAGGTAAGAACGTGTCAAGGGCAAGTCATCAGTATGCTGTTTACTAAGATCTTTGGAGTCAATTTCTGCAAGGTACTCCGTGATTTTGGGCATATTATTGAATCTCAGTTGTCCTCTCACCAAACAGCTAAGAATAGCTTTTGCTATAAAAAGATAGGATTTTGCCATTCAGTATTCTTAGCCTGTTCCGATACGGAAAGATACAAAAAAAAAAAAGGTAGGGGATAAAAACCTATTGTTATTGCTTACAATGTACACTAAGAGGAATTACCCAGACTGACCTGAAAACCAATGGTCCCAGCTTTCCCTGGGAGAGTTGAGTGCTAACCATCTCTTGAGCTGGGATGGTGTGCCAGCCCCCTGATGGCAGAGGCTGAGCTCCCCTGTGCTTAGGCCACAGAAAAAAGCAGATATCTGTACCAGTCACTCCCAGAGACCTGTGCTCTGTTTTAATGCTCTGCAACAGAGCTCAGTGGGGACTTGCCTGTAGGCATGCCATCACAGAGCCTTAAAATTCCCCAGACCCATTGAAACTTTTCAAAGCCAGACTGCAAGTGTGTGCCCAACATCAGAAATCAGAACTTGATCTCAAAGCTTTGAATTCATAGAGCTTTTTGCAGCAAATTTAACTTTACATGAACCAAGTTCACTGCTCTCCAATTTTGATATGTTCTTTTGAAGATATCTGATAGTGCAGGGGAATGTAAATCATTCATGGGGAACTAAAAATATTGATGATATGTTGTGATGTTTCCCCCTTGGTCTCAGATGTTTATCAGCTATCAAGTTCTCTTGGCTCCTCTTGAGGATTTTCTATTTAAAATAAGCAAGTGAAATCCAGTCAAAACTTCCTTAAGGACATACCTGCTTTTCCCAAATGAAAAGGTAACATCCAAAGCATGAATAATCTGTTTTACTAAATTAATATGCAGCAATGAGCTCTAGGTTTGGGCTTTGACTTCAGCTTAATTATCTGGTAGCATTTCAGAGATCATTTATTCCACCAGAATCTGTTCTTCAGACATTATATAACTGCATTTCAAGGACTGTGCTCTGCTTTCAGGTTAATACCCGTGTATCTGAGAGCAATTTTCTTCACTGGGCTGACTTCTGATTTACTTCAATATAACACCAAAAATAGAATGTAGCCTCTATGTACATGAGACTTATGTCTTTTCTTTCTCATATTTTGGTGATATAACACTTGAAGGTACACGAAGTTGGTATTTTGGGAATAGCTGGAGAGCTGTACTGCCTGGGAAATATATATATATTTTATAAATTGCAAGTGCCTTTTTCTGCTGCATAAAACTTACTGGCAAATACATTTACTTCATTCTAAGCTACTCTTGTCCCAGAACTGTTCATAAAATAATTTCATTTCAATGAAAAAATAATAATTTCAATGACAATACATACAACAGTTTTATACCACAGGGTGGCTCACTTGGTCAGAAAAGAGAATTCATGCCCACTCTGGCTTTACAAGGCATCTCCTCTGCTTTTACATCTGCCCAATAGCCTATGGAGGAGGAGATGCAGGAGGGTTTCTCAGCTTTTATAAGCTCCTCAGCTCCAGATGATAACCACCAACATGGTTATATGTGCAGCTATCCCTAAACTTTGCTTGAGGAGATAATTTCCAAGAGCTTTGGCACTGCTGCAGTGAGTTGTTCAGTGCTATTCCCAGACAGAGGGACAGCTGTCTGTCTGATGGATCCCTTGTTTGAGCAGTGAGTAGCCTATGATCACAGCATTCATCTCACACAGGTCTGGGTGCAGCCCATCCTTCTAATGCTCAAACAGAAGTCCTACAGTATTGTGTCCTTGTATTCCTGCAGTAGAGTTGCACACCTGCTCTTCAAAAGCACCTTTATGCACCATTTTTCTCTTTGTAAATTTAGGTATCTTGTCTGGCAATTTTACTTCCAGAACACAGTTTTTCCTAAGGAACAGAAAAATTATGTGGCACTGAGGAAGTACATTTGAACTCTTCACAACCTTCTGCAAACACTCTCAGGGCAGTACCTGACAAACCCTCCCATGAGGAAGGACAAATACATCAGTTTTAAAATATATCATAGAATCATGTCACTGAACAGCCTGGATTGGAAGGGACCTTAAAGATCAGATAGCTCCAAACTCCCTGTCAAGGACAAGGACACAGTCCACTACACCAAGTTGCACAGAGCTTCATCCGACCTGGCCTTAAACACTTCCAGAGATGGGGCACCCATTATTTCTCTTGAAAATATTTTCCAGTGCCTCATCATATTAACTTTTGACAAAGGCATGCTTTTCCATTAAAAATATCCATATCTACCAGTTCATTCTCCAGCATGATCCAGACTACGATTCTGAAAGAAACTTTTGTTTTCTTTCCAACTGGTTTCTGTTTTGGTTCTGCCCCCTGACATCCACAACTTTCCCTATCTCCTGATTTGCCTCTGGTTCTGGTCTAACCCAGGGATGAATGGGTCCCTGAAGCTATTTACAAAAGTTTTGTGTGTATCTCCATAAGAAAGGAAGAGAAAATGAAGATAAAAAATGAAGGGGAATGACAAAATAAAAGAGAACACAATGTTTTTTTTCTTCCATCCTCTGTAAGAACTTTTTCTTTCCAAATGACATTTCCTCCTGCAGGTTTTCTGTTTCAATATATTCAGAAAAGACTGAGGAGAATAACAAACAGCATAGCTTCATTTTAACAAAATGAATGGAAAATCATTCAACATTTATAAGGAGTGGAAGAGAGAAGGGGGAACAAAGGGTAATGAAGCCAAAATATCCAAAATACCAAAAATATAAATGTTCTGCAGTGGTTAATGACTGAATCTTGTTTTGTTGATCTAATTAAACTTAATGCCTTTCCAAGCCTGCATACATGAATCAAAGTGCCAGTTTTCCTTCCTAAAGGTAAATGCTTTAGTCCAGTTAATCAAATTCTTCTGAAACTCTTGAAACACATCAGCTGCTCATTGTTCTGGTGTCAAGATTTTTTCATCCTAGGTCTAGCACATGGTGGGTAGGAGCTTGCCTGAGTCACTGACCTGCATTTTGGAGCTCTTGGAGTCACAGCAGTGAGATTAGGGCCTGCAGGAGGAGCTCAGCAAAGCTCCAATCCTAGCTACCTGTACATGATGGGATTCAACTACTTATGGAATTCAGAAATAATTTATACTCTTTCTTCCAAATGGATGGATCAGCATTCATGCTCAGATTAGAGAAATGACAACTGGAAAAGCATACTGTACAGAAATGAATTCTTTTATTGGAAGTCAAACTTTAAGAAAAGCCCATCACTTCAGCTTATGGAAATTTGCCCTCATTTTCAGTTGTCTTTTTGATGGCCATTTCTTACCCCTAGAGATTAGGCTTTCACCATATACTCTGCATGTCCCTGCCTTATGACTAATGTGTCACAAAAGAGCATGTGGTTTAATCTGTGCCATCTGGACTGAAAGTCTAAGCATAGTGGGCTTTAAATTTTTTTTGTTACATACTGAAGATGGATATTCAGCAGACTGAACAGTATTTCTAGTGTAATATACATGCAATATTCATAAATAATAACCACAATGGTTTATTAAGTTTCTGAGAGGAGAAGAAATAGTACATGTAAATGATCTGGTCATGTTATCTCGGTCATTTGTTGTATTTGCTGATAAGCTCAGGACAGTACCCTGTAAAGAAAACTGCCAGTAGTTCTTGTAGATAAACAGACATCTAGAAGAGGCAGATTCTCCTGGCCTACAAGTTCACAACCCAATCATAATAACATGCAGTAGGAGAAGTGTGAAGCTTTGCAATGTGTGCCTTTTTTAGCTACAGGAGAGTTTGAAATCCAACTTTAAACTCATGCCTGCTCAGCTTGCTTCCTGGGATTGAGTCATGATTCATAACTGTAACAATTCCAATCAACAAAAGAGAGGTTTCATAGTTGAGGGAACAGCATTTTGTTATCTCTATCCATCTGTGCTTTAACTACAGGATTCTTTCTGCTTTGGCTTCCCAATTTTATACTCCATCTGTATTATATTCCATCTATTCCATCCACTGAAGGATGAGCCAATCTTTCTTGTGATGTTGAAAATCTCAAGCAATCTTTCTTTTTTTTCTCCCAAAAGAAGATGTATTATAGAAACTGTTTTGTTGGAGCATTGGTTTTGGTTGTTGTACTGAAAAAGTGATGTTTTGAAAAGAGTCCTGTTTTATAAAGCCTGAATTATCAGTCATCTTTATCAAGGTACCTTTACATCCAAAATCTCTTTGCTGTTCAAGCTGATAAAATGTGGTCAGATAGGGATGCTGGCCTCTGTGTATTTGTTTTTATCTGGATATCATCTGTGAAACTACACTTTGTCCCATTTGACTTCTAAAACTGATTGAAAGTATTTCTTGAAATAGCCTATCAAGCTAATGGGCAGAAATAAGCAGTGTAGTTTGTGTAAAAGCTTTTCTTTTCAACCTAAGTTAATTTCTTTTCATATATAAAAGGATGAATAGAAGAAATCTGATGAAGTAAGACAATGGTGTGTTATTTTTTTTTAAATAAAATGCCATACAATCATGAGTAAAATTACTTTGTTTTGATGTTGTATAGTCTTGAAAGTCTCCAAAGTCATCCTTTGAGACATGAAGTCAATCCAAATAAATAAAATAAACCCACTTTCTATTTTGTGATTTTTTTTTTTTGTTTTGAGAAAGACAAAAGTGGAGTAAATATATTAGATTTGTACAGGCTGAAAAATCTTAATTTTTTAAGAGAGAGGTCTTACTCAGACAATTTTTTTTCAGTGACCAATGACTGCTTTTGGCATCCTTTTCGAGCTGAGTAATTTCCAGACTAAGATGGAACTAGACTTTGTTTTCATATTGGAGATCTTCGGTATTTTTGGAAATTAGATTCCAAACTGTTAGCTTCTGTGAGAAAAAAATTGGTCTTTTTCAAATGGTAGATGAAAAGTTAGTATTTCCTCCTTCTTCTTTTTTTTTTTTTTAATTGTTTTTAATTTTTTTTCAGATTTCTATCTATGCCTGATGCTATTGAACAGTCTGAAAGTGGGTTTACCTGTAAGGGAGGTTTGATTAAAGCTGAGAGAAAACTGTTACATGTATGAACATAAAAACATCTAATTTAAACATATAGTAGAATCATAGAATGGTTTGGGTTGGAAGACATCTTAATAATTATCAAGTTCCAGCTACCTGCAGGGACACCAGTGATGCCTTGAACACTTCCAGGGATGGGGCATCCACAACTTCTCTGGGCTGAACTGAACTGAAATATAGATCACACTGGTTTTCCATTCTTTTATACAAGTTCTGTGAATTGAGCTGGTGTTGTGCATTATCATAAACAAAATGTTTTTCAAAGTTTCCATCTTTTGTTGAACTCAGAATCTGATGAGTGGTCAAAAAAATAAAAAGAAAAAGCAGGGAGATACCTGTTGAACCGGTTCTTTTGTTCTGTGAGATTTCCGTGGCGGTAGGGAAAGGCTCCCAAAATTATTCAGGAATAGGATGCTTGGCATTTGTGGCCCTCATTGACTATAATAAATTGGTTTAGAACAGCAGGGTGAAAAAACCATAAGACTAAATTAGATTAAGAGTTGCTGCATGTTTTAGAAGTAACAGTAGTTTATATGACCTGAGAAATCTAAGCAGAAATAATTAGAGTTCTGTTAAGAGCTAGTGTTTAATTATGGCTGACAAGAATTTAATTATTTAATCAAATAAGGTTTTATTATAATGCATCTATCTTTAGAATAACATGACAAAAGCACAAGATTTTCAAAGATGTTTTTACAAAAATGTAGGCTGACGGGTTCCAAATATGATAATACATGAAGCTTGATGTAACATGTTGACTTTTTTTATTTACTGCAAAAGGATTTGCTCATGAAGCAGTTGGTGTTTAGCACAACCTTTTATTATATCAACTTAAACTTTGTCTTCACTTTTCTTGTTAAGTGTAGTTTTGGAAAAAATTAGCCATGATACTGTATGAAGAGTGATAAGCAGGCAAATGGAGTCTGCAAATGTGACAATGGAAGAAAAATAATTTTGGGAATTTAAGAAATGGAACTTAAAGAATGTTATCTGACACAGAAAATGAAAGGGCTAGTAATATATATACTTTGAAACATCCATTAGCATAACAAGAGTGATGTGCTTATGTCAAATGAAGAAATGACAATACATTTTCTTAGAGGAAAAAAAGGCCAGCCTTGAACATCCATAATATGGCTGGTGACATCTTGCTTCCAGTGAAAGTGAAATGAAAAAACTGGTATTACACTGAAATAAAACGATGAGTGCTCACAGAATCCTTTCTCTAAGCAAAAGTGCTAAGTAAGCAGTCAGTAGGGAGGAATTTTACTTGTACCTGTGATTTGTCTTTGAGGGACTAAGGAATCAGAGTTCTAGAAGAGTTGAACTGTTTTGCAAATTCACAGGAAAAATATCTAAACCAAGCTCACAAAATCAACTGACTGGCAACTGCCCCAAAACTGTTATGATTAATTAGGTTTCAAATGGGCAAGACGGTGACTTACACCTTCTGAGGGTTCAAGTAAGGGCATCCAGTTGTAGTGCATAAGTTGTACTGCTGAATGATCAGGCAGGAATCAACTGGAGATGGTGTTGATGGGCTTTTTGCACAGATTAATTTGTATTTTTCCCCCCATACAGTGAATCCCTCAATTATGCTTCTGAAATATCAAGGTTAGAAATGAGAAATTAGGAAATATTTCCAGCATCTATAAAAAGTCAGTTCTGTAAAATAAGCAATCAGCTCACCTGTTAACAAGGAACTCAGACACATAATTAAAGTTATATAAACCTTTGCTGTAAATCCTGAACTTCTTGAAATCAAGGAAACTCAGGGTAACTTAAAGGCTGAAAGTTCTCAGACAGAAAACAGTGACTTCAGTAGAGCCTCTCCCGTGTGTGTTGATGCAAATGGGAAGATTGAAACTGGGTACACAAGGTGTTGCTTAGAAGAGCAGAGAAGTATGGCATGGTAGCTGAAGGGGCACAGGATGACACTGGCAAAAGCATTTTCAAAGCTGACAACCAGAACCAGGGAGTTAACACATTTAAAGGAAACTATATACAGTAAATGCAAATATAATATGGAATTACAAACCAATGAAGAAAAAGCAAGGTGCATATTGTGTTAGCAAGCAGATAAAAGAAGGGCCAAGTGGCCTCAGGAATGAACAGGAAATAATCATCATTATCATACTCATGGCAAAAGACTGGGGCCACTGATGACTCAGCACAGCACCTCTGCCCCAAGTCAACAATCAAGGGGCTTGGAGGACAGTGGAGGGTGAACAGACAAAAGTCTTGGCTCTAGGAAGTGTGTGTAGCCACTGTCATTCTACCATTGTAATGACTTTTACTATAATAGTATTCTTCCCCTCTTTGGGTGGTAAACGTATAAATTATATGAATTGTTGGCAGACAAAATTTGAATGACACAAACACGAATTCCTGACTTTGCATATAAGATATGTTTCTTTTGCCTAATACATGATTTCTAGATCATGTGCCAAATGCAAAGTATCATCTTTGGTGTTTGCTTTACAGTAAGTACAACATATTAAAAATCACCAAGGCAGCAGATGTAAAACATATTAATAACTTCCTGGCTTCCTTGGATTTCGTGAAAACAAGCAATAACCCATAGTCTTGATGATTTCAGCATTCACAGAAGTTGTAGTTTCCAGTAGAAACACTGTAATAGTTAACTCTTCATGATGGAGAAATGCCCTAATCTAAAAGCCTAAAGAGTGACACCCAGGTGACTCTTTCATGTATTTTTGTTGCTAAATGACCATCACTAAAGATGTGGAATGAACCACAATTTATCTCTTCTTACCTTTCAGATCTTAGAAATGTTTAGTTGAGAGGATGCATTCATGACCACTGAGCTGTAAGTTCCTTCAGCAAAAACCCCATTTTTTCTACATATTTACTTCAATTCATCCTACCAATAGTGCAGGACATATCTCAGTCAAGCACAAGGCCTAACAACTAAAGTTGCTCTACATCACTGACCTAATGCATGCTACTTCAGGACACAACTGATATCAAAGCTATCCATGCAGTGAGTGTCTGAATCCCACCTGTGTGCATCCCTGTGTTAGTCTCTTCCTGTCTCAACCCCATGAATCAGGAATGCTTCGCAATGGATGAGCCAAATCAGCTCAGTGTGGCTCATGAGAACTTCCTCCTGACATTCAAAAATGGGCTTGACTCCAGAGCCAGCCCAGCTGTTGCTCGCCCTGCGCATGACCAAGCAAGCACGCACAGCTCATCCCAATTGTGAATAGAGTTTAACCTGAAATTTAAAAATTGCTTTTGGCTGCCATAAACTGGTCTGCCCTGCTTGGAGAACAAAAATAAAATTGTAATGGTTAGGAGAGTTGCACTGAAACTGAAATGTTTGTGGGCACTACCAGGACCAGATCAGGAAAGTGCTTGCTAAGTAGAGGAGGAAGATGAAGACCTTGAGAGACATTAAATGCTTCAGTCACACTGTACATGTAAAATTAAACATACAGAAAATGCTTTTAAGACTAAAACAAGGTGCAACTTTCTGGCCTAGTTTGGTTCATAAAATAGCATGTCTAATCATGAGGGTTTTCAGCCTATAAGTCACTTTGAGCCTATTATATAGTATCTTCTTACAGCTCAAAGTCAAATGTAAAAATGTTTATATTATACATCATAGCAGCTGTAGCACTTCAATCTTTTGACTTGCATTTAATATTACCCCTGCAGTAACTGAAACTGAACACAGTTTTGCACAAAAAATTGTGAAATGGGAAACTACCAAGCTATTTGGAACTACCTTTTAAAAAATATCAGTCAAGTGAATGTGTTTTACTCTGTATCAGGCTGGAGAATACTCACTTGATGGTGCTTGTTTTCATCTGGTACTGAGTTCCTGGGCTCTGTCACACAAATATTTCTCATTTCATGATTCACTGGTCTGAGGCACCACAAAAGCCCCTTTGGAGACGTTACAGCTGATCATCTCCATCTGTCTCTCATACATGCACAAACTCCACAGCTGCCACTTCCTAAAATCTGTATGGTGTTTTAGATATCAGCTTAATAATACTATGGGAAAGGGCTGTACTTTTATCCTTGTTTGTTGTACAAATTCTGTTGCTTTTGAACTCTACTGGGAAGCAAAGAACTATGATTTCTTTAAAAGTTTTTGTTTCTGTTCTGGTTAGTGGTAACTTCTGCTTACAGGCATTCATCAAGTACTGCATAATTGAAGTTACTGAAATAAATGAAAAATTTATGACCTTACATAATGCAAACAGAGTAGCTGATTTGCATTGTGCAACACTTTTTTCAGCAACACGTGTACATGATATACTATTTAATTCTTCTTTCGCCTTGATCAGTTTTAAAAACAATGACAGTATATTATTTTTATATAGGGATCTTTTACCTCTACCCATGTCATTATAAATTACAGATTCTACCACCATGAATCAAAGACTAGTATTTTCACATTATTTTTTCACATACAGTTTTACAGTATTTTTCGAGACCACTTACATACCATCCCTTTGCAGTTAGAATAACTTTTATTTCTTAGAGAGACACAAAGAACAAATGACATTACGTTTGGTAATAAACAATGCCAGATTCTTATGGGACATCCAACCATAAGATCAGAAATTATCTGCACCATCTGTATTAAAAACACTGATCTCTGTGGGTAAAAAATGGTCAAATTCCATGTCTAAACCACTTTGGAGCAGTGCTCTTCAGAGCAGAGATGTAATCCAGCCTGCTGCATGGATCCCGTGTCAGTGGTGTTGCAGCCATGAGGGACAGCTCAGCTGCCTGCGATGTTAGCTTGCAGGATGACTTCTGAGTCCCATGCAGCTGGTTCCCCCAGGATCCTTCCAGGTTCTCTGCCAGGTTAGTGGGCCTTGAAGCTGCTGTTGGGAGATATTGAAAAAGAGGAAGAGTGTTCAGGATGTCTTCAGCTTGACCTGATCCTTAGGACTGCTGTGGCACATGGGCAACTCTGCAGCAACCCACCCCTTTCTCTCACTCCCTTCCAAAGGTCCACGCTGCATTCCTTTAAAGATGAGTGTGGGTCATATTTTCTTTTTAATATTTATTTTAAATTAACATAGCTATAGTAATGTTAGTACCATTTCTTTCCTTGCAATAAAATAATTCTCCCCATCTTTATCAGCGGTGTAGGCGAATAGAGGTCATGTCTATCCATCAGAGGTTTGTTAACGCTGCTTTGCTAACTCACCTGGCTCCCTGGGGACATTACCCATGGTACCTGCTGTGATGTGCATGAAAGCATGAAAATCCTGGAAAGAGTTTACCTGTTTGCATGATTATGCAGTTAGATACTCCCTGGGGACAAGGAAAGACACAGGCTGGAGACATTCTTCCGCAGTCTGTTTATATATTTCACATGCACCACTCTGAGGCTGTAGTGCATAGGCAGTCTTTGGAGCAGACACCACAGCTGAGGCCTCCTCCCACCCAGGAGAATGACCTAAAAAACAGGCACAGGAAATGTGTTTCCTTTTGCACTCTGATTAGAAGTGGCACAGATGTTATTCAGCTCCCAGCTCTCAGTTAGGTGGAGCAGAGGGTCAGGGCTCTTCCTTGTGATGTAGGTTTAAAAATTCTCAGGCAAAGGAGAATAAGGAACCTGGCTTCCTCAGACTGAGCTGGCTGTTACTAGGATGGAATATGAGCAGCAGGTGTGGCAGTGACCTCTGCCAGGAGGCATAATCCACTCAGGTAGCCCTGAATCTGCTCAGAGAATGCTTAAAGAATTAAAACTCTTCAGAATTGAGCTGAAGTTTTCAGGAGCAGAATTTTGGACCTAAGCAATTAAAGTAAGACTTCCCCAAAAGAGCATCTGGTTTGGATGCAGCTCCTGCATAATTCTTCGTATTTAAATATCATAACCTACTAGGGGATTCTTCTTCATCACACTTCTAAGACCTAAATAATTTGTCCTAATGTGTCCCAACAGGCATGTAGTTCAATACTCAGCAGCACGTATGGGAAGACTTATTGCAAAATACAGACACAGGGATCAAGGACAGTTTTTGGATCACACTGTCTTTCTCTTGAGGCCCCCCTTTCACTGCTATGCACAGGATTTGCCTTTCTCAAACTGCACAATATGACTTGGTTATAGACCAGCTGTTAAGGTTCCAGGACTCTTCATGTGTTTAATTTCTTCTTCATATAGATTTCTGTTAGTTAAATTCCTTGGCAGTTTCATAGGTAATGATGTTATTTCTCTTATATTAATAAATTGGAGGCAGCTTTAAAAATTTCCTTAGAAGAAAAACGTGCATTTACTGCACCAGAGTATCTCCAGCTAACAGCAGTTACTGTCAGGCATAATTGGATGCTGAAAGTCTCTTTACTTAGGTCACACTAATAACAGACGAACACTTTGACTTAAAAAAAAGGTAAGGAAGACAATACAGAAACATGTTAAAGTGATAAATAAGTGCAGAAATAACAGGAAAAAAGTTCATTGCTAAATTTGCATTGCCAAACGTGGATGTGTGCCTTCTGGGAAAATAGTTGCTAGCTTGAAAACAGATAAGGAGAGACATAGTTTTGGTGACAGAGTCCTCAGAAGAATGGGCAGGTTCCTTGCAAGCAAAGGGACCCCTCTTAAAGTATGCTGTGGTTGTTAAAAGGAGATGCAAGTTTGAAAAGGCAGAAGCTCCTAGAAGAGAAATCCATTCAGAACCACTAAATACCAATTGAGGTGGTATGGCTGGTCTTCTGTGAGAATCACAGACACTGCTGAAAACCTTGACTATACTGACTAATCTCTAACAGTCATGAAACTCTCCAGAGCCTTCTGGGGTGGTATGAATTATAAATAACCTGAGGATATGTTTGCATTTTTCAGGGGCAATGGATGGTTCACTACAAGAATAACTTACATATTTAATCTTTAATATCTATGTATTTTCCCATGTTTCCTTGAGGCTATTTTTTTCTGTATTTTATATTTCACCTTTTGACATCAACGTTGGGTGAATTATTTAAAAATTTTATTTATGTCACATGACAGATGATTATGATTTGTGCATTATACACAAAGCAGAGGTTGAAGAGATAAAATTTGTATAATTTTGAAGATCGTGGTAATTATTCATATAAAGTATGCAAAATACAGTGTACCATCCAATTCTGATTTCAAAGGGAATTCTGTTCCAGCTTATTAAATGAAATGCAATTATTTATTTGTCTCGTTTTAGAGCTTTGGTTTAGTGCCAGACCTCTTGGAAAGGATGATTTCTGGAAAGGCTAAATTCAAATTGATAAGCAACAGTTAGGCCTGTTCTCTTGACTGGACAGGAGCTATCTTTCACACCACCCTGTGCAATCTCAGCAAAAGTGTTTAGGCAGTGAAATTGTATTCTCTGTATTTTCTGGTTTTTTAGCATTGTATAAAAATGAGGAGAAACGGCTTCAGAACATCAAAATCCTGGGATACTGCAAACACAGACTTACCCCTACTGGTTATTTTGTCCCTTTCTGATGGGGTACTTTACAAAGCAGTAGAGTACCAGCAGGCTCTACAAGTACATTGAACTTCCCATAGTCCTTTACAGGTACTCACCTCTTTCCACTTCAAAAGGCAATGGGAAATTTAGTTTAGAAAAACTCATTCAGTCCTCTTCCCAAACACAGGCACCTAAAAATGAGACATCCTCAAAACTGGAACTGAGGTGCTCTGGATCTGGGCCAGGTCTTTTATGAACTTGTTTTTATTGAGGAATAGGAAGGGAGGGGAGTATGACAGTACTCAGTGTTAAAATGTTTCAAATTAATATGTTGCACAGCACAGCATGAATGTTGTTGTTGTAAATTTGTTATTGCTGACAACAAATGGGAGAAAAGAAAATCTCAGCTGTTTACTTTTATGACTGGCTTATTTATCTAAAACCTTACCTGTCTCACATGGAATTATAGATGACTGCTAAATAAGCAATATATATGCATTGCACCTGAATAAAGTATTGCTTGAGAAAGGAGACATACTCAACTTCCCAGAAGCATAACAATCACTCTTCAATCTTCCATTCTCAGATGGAAGCAGAAAATACATGAAATACACCTGGAGACATACTGTGTTGATGCAAACACTGCTAGCAAATGTATGTGATATATTACACTTTACTGAGTGTCAGTGAATTTCTGAAACCTCTAAATCCATCAGGAAATAAATGACAATGGAGAAAGACAAAACAAGGTAAAATAGGACACTGTGAGAAATGAACCATTTTGTTGGTGGAACGAATTGATACTTTGCAGGAAATGCCCCCAGAGAAGGTGTGACCAATTCCTGCTGAGCTGTCTAATAGCATCAGTGTACACCCTGCAGATAGTTGTAGGCCAAAGGCTAGAACAGATAAAGAAATGACATTCACAAAGGAAGCAGATAGATTTAAGAGATAGAATAAAGTAATCTAGATTTTTCTGGTAAGTTCACAGCCCACCGTTTGCTTTTTGAGACAAAACTGATTAACACATGTGTTATTTTGAATAATTCTTCTGCTTTTGTTAGTATCCATGAGCCATAATGACATTTTGAGTACTCTCATTTTAATGAAAGTATCCTGCCTAATGCAAAGTGTGACACTTTTCATATCCATGTTGTTAGGTTTTTTTCAGTGACTACCAGAAATCTGTCACAAAGCAGGCTTGAGTGTTTTTTCCTTTTTTTTTTTTTTGTTTGTTTTTCTTTGTTTCTTTGTTTCTATAGACATTAGATTAGGTTCAGGAGAGAATTTGAAGTCTCCTTTCTTCAGTTTTTAATCAGCAGGAACAACAGTTGGACTGGAGGAGTGTTCTCTAAACTGTGGCCAGGATTAAATCTTGCTCAGAAAGCAGAACCATCAATATAAAGTGCAAACATTGAAAATCATGTCAATTTCTGATATATATTGAGGTTTAGTTCTTGTAGAAGCTCCTCTTGTGACCAGAACACACAAGGGGCAGAGGTAAGCAAAAGCTGGTCTGACATGGAATTTGCAGTGGTTGAACTAAAGTAGTTCTAATAATTTTGATCAAAGTAAAAATGACATATAATCTTGGTTTTTAATGTGATTTTAGTCATGATAAACTGATTAAAATTTGAGGTTCGTACTTATAGTCCTAATAGTTATGATTCCCATTTGGCTCATTAAAGCTTGACTGTGGGTTCATGCTTTAGGGCAGGGGAATAAGTAGGGATTCAGCTGGATTCAGCTCCTAGCCTTTTCCTTTTTGCCTTTTACATTTGCTGCAAGGTCGATGGGAAAAGATGTTCAATATAAATTATTCCCGAGGGTCTTTATTAGAAACACAGCTGTTCAATGATGGCAAAAGCTATTTAGAATTACTCTAACACCAATACAGTTAACTACTTTGGAATCCTTCAAAATTATGCAAAGTTAACTTTTATAATCTTTTCATTTTAGTGAAAACACCATATAGAACAAAGTCAAAACCTTTCTGAACAACATTAAGAAGACATTAACTGTATTAAATTAACAATGACACTCTTGCCTAAGCCGTAGAGTCCCAGCAAAAAACCCAACCAAACATAACATTAATATTTTTTGAGAATTTTTTTCCTTAAATCAAAGCTTACGTGATTTTTTTCCTTTCCTTAGTTCTGTATTAACCCATTGCTATGTCACCTCTTCATTATTTGTCTGGGTTTATACCAGTATGATTGAACTATAAATACTTAAAAAATGTTAACAGTGGCTTTTTTATTTTAGTCAGAAATTTTCTGTTATTCAAAGGTATTAAACCTCATAATTGGTGTTGACACATCTTCTCAGCTTAGCCTTTTAGGATTTATCAATATAAGTTATTCAGGCATGCATAAATTTAAAATGTTTAAAATTACTGCTCTCTGTTTTGTGTCCTTGGTTGTTATTGCTGTGACCTCTAATACTCAATTATTTCCTTAGACTGCAGATCAAGAACATTTGTTGAATATGGTCTTTCCCCATTACTGACTTATCATTTCTGCCCAACTGCTGCTCACAGCTGGTGTTCAGGCTCCTGATCCTGTCTCTGAGAAAACTTCTTGGTTTTGCATATTCTGTAGGCTTTGACCTGCTCCTTCCTTCTTCTACCTGTCTTTTCCTGATTCCATATAACTTCTATTAATTATTCTCACCATCTAAGGCTCATCTTACACTTTTCTGTTTTTACTCTCCTCCTATATGAGGCTGAATTATTACATGCTGTATATAGCATTCTCACCATGTGACCTCTTATAAACTTATTAAGCATTTTTAACCTCATTTCAATTATCACTCTTCTTGTTTCCTTATTATAATTACCTTTCCCAGCTGACTTAACATATGATTAGTTTCAGATTGTTGAAACTGAATCCTTTGAAGCACAAAAATTTCCTGCTGAGTGTTCATTCTTCTTGCAGATGACAAGTATAATAAAGTTGTAGTCACTTAGCTCAGAAAGGTTAGTCCTCTTTAGCTAGTGAGATGAGACATAACATAGGACTCCTTCAAGTTAGATCAGAAAATTGTCTAAAATATGTTTAGATATATCAAGGGCATTTCAGCACTGGCAGAAAAAGGCTTTCAGCTTTTCCTGATTTTAGTTGAACATACACAAGGTAATCCTGTTGCTTTTCAATATTTTATAGCAGGTAGAACTGGTCAAGTGTTTCTGAATGGAAAAGCTTGGTTGGCAAATTTTTATTCAATAAATATGTTTTTAAGCAGATTAATGAAAAGAGATTTCTTAAGATTAAAAAAGCTCCTTTTGTTCTGTTTGGGTTTTAGCTTTTTGACACACATGCAAAAGGAAAAGAGGTTGACTTTTAAAGTGAGGGTATTAAATAATAACATTTAATAGAAATACTATGTGCAAACACACCTTTGAAATCCTTCTGATGCTCCCACACATGGATTTTTCTTCTCTGGCACACCATATTGTGGTAGGTGGAAAAGTCTGGAGTACACAAGACATAGCAGCAAGGGGCCTCATCCAAATGTTTGGCTCTGCATATAGGGCAGCTTTGTTGAAGTGGGGCTGTGGTGGGGATAATGGTTCCCTTGGTTAAGGGAACTAAGCAAAACTCCCTGGCTCTTCCCACCCATTAGCAGCTTCTGTTGTCACATAAGCACTGCTGCACATATGGAGGCACATATGCCCTACTGCATATGAAGGAGAAGAAGGAAGGTATGAAAAGGTTTTGGAAGGCTTTACTTTATCTTCCAGCCAAGTATGCTTTTCCAGAGCTGTCCAAAGCAATGACACGGAGCACTGCTGCTTCTGCTCACTGAAAAACTCACTGAAAGGGCAGAGCAGGAAGCCACCTCTGGGAAAAAGCAGTCTTATCCCCATCCTGCTGGAGCAAGAGCAAGAGCAACACTACTGCAGGATTTCTGAGTCCTTCTCATAGAGAGCAGCAGGAAGCTATTTTTAGGAGCCGTTTTGTCTCCTGCAAATTGCCATGTTGTTGATGTGGTAATCAATGGTAACAATATAATCCTACAGCCATGGAGTTACCTGGAGTGAGTGGGCAGAATTAGCAGCTTCCCTTTAGAAACTGCTTGGTAATTTTTAGTGTTTGTGTGTGAACAGCCATGGTCTGTTTCCAGGTAATTTATTTTCAAGTGCTGCTTGAAAACAGACTGGATTAAGACAATAATGATATTATTAATCCAAATGTTTGCAATTTCTGGAAAGCATTTTACATTTGGATATAAGTGATAGAGAAAAAATACATTTCCATGAAAAGATATAGGTTTTGATCCCATGGACTTTAACATTCTGGCAGTCTAAAGGTAGCTGTCACATAAACCATAGTAAACACAGAATATGTCACTGACTTATTTACTTCCCTGAAAGGGAATGGAGAGGTGTTACTTTTTGTACATATAAATTCAGTGGCGTGCCCACCTCAGGAAATTCAACTTCTTTCTTCACAGGATGAGATTTATTAGTGGAATGACATGAGGCACTTAACTCAGGAGATATTAATCGCCAAACCCAGGAGGAACTCGTTACAGTAAATCAACATCATAAACCTCTCTCCGTGTGCAAGGTCGTGCCCTGTTGGTCACTTTTAAACAGAACAATTTTACATTTCTTTTAGTTTCATAAAATTATGTCAGTGACATCATCTCTCTGACAGATTGATCTAATGAAAATAATCACAACAGACATACATTTGGAAAATCTTCCTATTACTGGGTCATGGAAAGTTGACTATTATGGAAACTATTATACTCTCTGGGCAAAAAAGCTATATCTGGGCAAAGATGAGGAAAAGTCTTGCCCTCCCTACTTTTTTCTGGGATTCTGTTCCTGACAGTTAATGTACTCCTTTGCTATCCTTTTGTTAGTGTTGTGTGTCTGCTTCTGCAAAGAAGCACTAAGAGCTCCAAATATCCCCTAATATATTTAGCAGAATCAACAAGAGGGGAAAAATAAGGAAGAAATGCGAAACACTCATTGAGACATAGCTTAATTTGTATTTGTCATGGGAAGCAAGTTTGATTTAATTTGCTAACTGAAGTAATGCCATTTAGCATCACAGAGGCAATGGAAAGAGAGCTGCTTTAAGCTTTAGTCCACAAGTAGATTCCTGCAAACATTTGGGGCATTATTACTTAGGTTGCCAAAACTACTCAAAGGTAGTATGAATTGGCTGTGTAGAGTCCAGGTTACATCAAATCAGTAGGCAGCATTTTATATATTGGTCTTATCCTACTACCCTGAAAGCAAGACTTTAGTTTTCATGGGTAACGAATCAGAATCTAAAAATGTAGTTGGTGAAGGCTTTCAAAACTAAATTCCCAAGAAAAACACAAGGATGACTTGGAGAAAAACTGGATGTCTAAATCATCTGATGGGAAGCCCTTATCAGGTCATTATTCCTTTCTGCTCTTAGGATGCTTCTCAAGGTTGAGCTTTTGCCTTCAGTTTTCCCTTATCTTGGTAAGATATGAATGTACTCCAGTGTGTGAGACAATATCCACAGGTTATATATTAGAAATAAATTTTTTACAAGGAAATCAGAAATATTTCTGTTCCCACATATCACCCCATATCACCTTATAGATCAGTGCTTTCAGTTGCTACTCCTCTTTAAGAGTAAGCAGATGACTACACTGAGAAAAACCATTGTGACTACAACACCTCACTGTGAAAGAGAAGGTGGTGTTAATGAACATGTTTTAATAGTGCCACTGGGGAGCAATTCAGCAGAAAAGCTCCCATATTAATATTTCAGGGACGGATATGTAAATGAACTGGTGCACTGTAAAGTCCTGATGTCCTTCATAAGGCATCTGCCTCATTGGTAAAAGAGAACAAGAACAATATTTCCTGGGGGTGGCAAAGACTTTTCAAAAAGAATATTTCAGTGAAGCACTGCAAGAAACCATTTATAAATGGTAGTAAAGTAGTTTACGGTTTTATTGCTTTTGTTGTCTTTTTAAAAATAATCAAATTGGAAAAAACAGAAATAAATGACTCAGAGCTCTCACTAGTTTTGAGCAGCACTACTGTCCACACAACTGCCAAAACATCTTCCTTCTCTTGTGGTGATGGTGAAAGAAGGACGCTGTTGTTTTGGTGGGGCTGCTGCAGTGGGAGTGTGAATTATGAATACAGTGTTACACCTGCTTTATGTTTAAAGAATCAAGAGCACAGCTTTGTCATTCCCAGCTTTGAAAAACATCAGTGATTTTTCTCCTGAAGTCTGAATTCCCTTAAGAGGGTGGAACACTGCATTATGTGTGTTAGTACTTTTTCAACAAATGCTTTATGTTTTTACTTAACAATATTACCAGACGCCACACTTCTCCACTGGGTATGGTAAGTTATTTACAGAGCTATCAGGGTACATAAAATTCATGCACATATAGAGATTTTATGATCCTCCTGCAAGTTATGTAAAATTGTATTTTGTGGGGTCTTTTGGGAAGGTGGAAGTGTGAAAGGTTCATACTGATACTCAGAAGGTCGGCAGCAGGAAAGGGATCCAAGCCCTGGAAATCTTTGATCACTCTTCCATTGGATCCCTTATGTTATGATTGCTTTTCTTCCACATCATCTGGTCATCTTGAAAGAATCACCATTACAAAGAATCAGCTGGCCTCTTTCTGCTTTGCTGCTTGCTGAGGAGGGGAAGGAAGACACAGGGTGCTTTTATAGCTGGGTACCCAGATACCTACCAGGACATTCAATCCTGCTGCAGCATGTGATGCTCCTTGAGGTGTTTAATCTTGTGGAATAAATGGGTGATTTCAAAGCAACACATAATTTATAAGTCTGTTTCCCAGCCCTTTCCCTGTAGCAGTGGCCCCTGCCCTGTTTTTTGCAATGGCCTGAATGTGTGCCAGAACACATTTTTTATCACCAGCAGTTGTTGGTCAGGGTGTTGCAGGGATGTATTTGGCATAACGTCTTTCTGTCAGTAGGTCAGCCCAGAATGAGACTTTCAACTCCTGAGGTCTGAAGCCTCAGTTGCTCTGCCTCATGTGGATGCAGGTCACGTAACACACAGTGTATGCCCAAAGCACTAAATATTTATCATCTCTATGACAAAAGTGCTTCATAAGTTACAAGAACATCTGAAGTTCTGTCCCTTTTTAAACAGCAGCCCCTGCCACATAGCTCTGTGCACAAGAGGATGTATTTGCTAAAGATAACAAAGTGATAATTTCTTTTTACTAAGGGAAATCTGACATAGAGATTCTGCAAGAACCTTATCAGCCCACAAGCAGTTGCCTAAAGGTAAAATTTCCAGTACACTCATTCAATCCCCTGTGCAGGGGGGTCTGGAATTGAGGTAATCAATTATCCCAGGCAATCTTTTTTTCTATAAAATGTTGTCTGAAACCCAGGAAATATGTACAGCAACCACACATGCTGAATGTAAGAGAAACCCGGAGGCAGACTGTGAAATATGACTCAATCTCTTTCCAATTTGCTGATGGGACCATTGAGTTGCATACTTCCTATATGTGCAATTCACAAAAAACGTTGCAATTTTGGTTTTAAAGTACTGTTATGAAGGTTTCTGCTCTCCAACAGAGTGCTGTGGATACCGATGATGTCAAGCTGCACATTTACTGATACATACAATGATAGACCTCATTTCAAAGACATCAGTACTAGTCATGAGCAAAGGGAAGAATAGGACATACAAAATGGAGTTGTAAAGAGGAAGAATAAGAATGTGCATTATTATATTATTAAAATTTCAGTGATTTCTAGATTTAAAAGGATTCCAAACAAATATCACAGCCAGACATGCCAAGTGTTTCTGATTAGCAAATTAGCTAAATCCTATACAAAATATTATGGGATTGAATTTGGAAAAAAAGTGAATTGGATTTGGGAAGGTTAAATATAGTTCTTATTGTGTAAAAATTTTGGTAATGGGACAGGAAAAAAAATCTGAAATTAAAATGATGATATTTTCTACACCCTAATAAATGGATTATCTGGGTTCTGTATCTGCTCATACATCTAGATTCTGCAGCTAACACAATCAGAGAATTCACTGGAGAACTGTAGTTAATACTTGAATTCAGAATATTTGAGTTGGCAATTTTAGCTCCTGGATTCTCTGAGAATTCCCAGGTACTTTTGCACAGACACTCAACTCCACTGCTTACAAAAATGCTTTTTCAAGGAAATGCAGACTAGAGCTGTGCATCAATATAGACAAAGATTTTTCTTTTCAGATACTGCATGATGATCTGCTTTGATCTAAACACGTTTATAGTAATATACAATTATAATTACGTTGGATGTTCTTCAGGACAAGAATGCTATGAAATGTATTTACAGTGCAATGTAGCCATCACAATTTTAATTAAGATAAAAAGCAATTAATTAATTACAGAGCAAGCTGATATGGATGTTAGTCTGGCCTTCATCACTGCATTTTAATAGTGACTTATTTTTCTCCTATGAAAATGAGACCTGCCAAGCTGTTTTTGTTTTGTAGCTGACTCTCAGATTGAGTGTCTTTTGGCCAGCAGAAATTAAGTAAGGAGAGCACTCTTTTTGCTTCTGAAAGGTTCAGTCAGCATTGTATATTGGCTCTTAGCTAGACCCTCACATTTTTCAGCAGCCCATGGTGTCTTGGTAACAGAAAACCTTTACCTTGCCTTACACAAAGCAAATCTTGCCCTTCACTCCAGTTACATGATAAATCCTAAAAGGTTTATGTCAGCCATAAATGAGCACCCTTAAGATTGGCCTGTGTGTGGGTAGTCAGCCCAGAGTTTGCAGTCTCTGCTCAGACATGTGGGACGTCACGAGTGTGGTCCAATTGCAGGTGACCCTCACTAAGTCATGGACTGGGGTGAGTGGGTGAGTCTGACCCTGCAAACCCTGCCGTGTGAAATGGTGTCAGGAGCAGCTGGGAGCACAGCTTGCTTCTGCATTCACTAATCTTTCATCCAGATTGGGATTCACAGGGCTGTTGCAGATGGCCTAAGGCTCACTTTGGGAGCCCAAGTCTCATCCAGATATGTCTAGTGGTATATTAACAACCCATTAAACTCTTGGTCACTCAGGGACCCTGCTCTTCCAGATGACACCCTGGAGTTCCCCAGCTCGGATTTGTTTCCAGATTTGCTGTCAGTTTGGAAAAAAAAGCTGATCTTGAGAAATGCCTCAAAGGGACAATTAAGAAATGCCCACCAGAGCCATTAGAAAACTCTGGGAAAAATCTGAAACTATGAGACAGCATGAGTAAAACCCATCTACCCATTCTCTGAAACAAAACAGGAATTCAACACAATTTTCTTTAATGTCAATAATTGCAGTGAACTTTTAATTAAGAAAATATATGTGGAGCAGCACAGTTCTCTGCTGAAGCATTTCACTTCTGTACTTGGTACAATCCCAGGAAAATGCTTCTTTCAATTAGTCTCATAGATGAAACAATTAATCAAACTACTCACATATTTCAAAATGAGAAACAGAGTGACACAGATTTCTGGCTGCATTCAACCTGTTTTTGATGAAAAGGGAAATCAAAAATGTTTCTCTGATGGGGCTTTCCAAAATTCTGTATCTTTTCCATTAAGCAAATTTTTCAGTGTTTAATGTAAGCTCCACTTTGATTAGGAAAATTGCTGTAGGAAGGAGCAGCAATATAAAAAAAACCCCAGCAACCTGCACTCTTGCTGTATAGTTTCCCTGTGGCAAGGATATGTAAAAAGTTATTGGTTCTCAATTATCACTTCCTAGCTGATCTTTGAGAAAGCAAAGCAATTGCTCACAGGAATGTTAGCAAACTGTATGCATAAACCGGGTGGATTAGTTCAGCTTCAACAGAAGCAAATAGCAGGAATTGCTATTTTTGTGCTTTCAGTCCTGTAATGAAAACAGAGCACGCTAGAAAAATGTGATAAGATAGAGAAATTCTATTTGGTTTTGTACCGTATCTTACTTCCCCCCTTGTGTGGAAGAAGCTGGTGTGGGATAGCTAGTGACCTTTGGTGTGATGTGACACCACGTGAACTCACAAGTGACTAGCTAGCGCTCTCTCTTCCTTTTCCTCCTGGGGCATATATCTTAGATTTGGGCACTGAAGGTCTCATTGGTGTGGGCTCTCTCCTACTGCCCCATTAGAGATACAATCATTATCACAAGGCAGGACTGCCATCTTCATTTACAAGGGATGATGAGCTACACAGAAAGGAAATATGGGTTTACCTATAAGAGAAGAAATTTTGGGAAAATATGTCTCAGCCCATAGCTAGAGTCTGATTTCCTTTATCTTAAAATTCACTGGCAGTAATATCTTTTGGTGTGAACTACTTTGTATGCTCAGCAATGAAAAAATGTTCCCTATCAGTTCAAGATATATGGCGATGTATGTGGGCTCTTCCACCACCGCTACAAATCCAACCACACCATTCAGATCTGGACAAAAGGACATAGTGTTGGCAGAGAATCAAAGGGAAGCTCAGCAAATAACATCAGGAGGTCCTTGGATGAAATGGGAAAACTTTTCCAAAAAGAGGAATAGTGTTTGGCATATATAAAATTAGTCTTCAAAAATTTATCTCAGAGTATTTAGAAAGGAAAACTGGGAAAGCTGTGGTTTTTTTCCCCACTTTCTTCTTCTGCATTTTATTTTCATTTTCAGAGGAGGGGAAGGCCAAATTGTGTTTAAAATGAAGGTGTTTGTGACTATAATACAGAAAAACATCTGCCATTTCCAATTAAACTTGCTTTCACTGACACTCATTGGTGTCTCACATTTCTTCCATCTGCATTCTTGAGAATAAGGGAGAGTCTTTGTAGAGAATGTTGTTTCCTTTTTCAGACCCATTTTTATGACTGTAACACTGTTGGAACATGTTTATCAGTGTTCAAACATACTTTTAAACACACACTGTTGATGTACCTGATATTTATAAATATTCACAAGATTTGAGTAAACTCTCAGGCTGACTGAATTTGGTCTAAATTATGAAGCATGTAAAGAATTAATGGATGCAACAAGTTGCCAGAACTTGGAAGGAAGTCAACTTCATCATCACATGAGGTTTCCAGGTTCTTTTAAGGCTATCAATAAGCAGAAATGACACCTGAGCATGTTAACTCTCCAGAGGGAGGCTAAACTTTACTGTGTGGTGATTTAATTCCCTGTCAAGTTATATGTAATGTTTCCATTGCCATCAGGTTGGACAGCATTCTCTCCAAAATTTGTCCTCCACTATTATCAGTTTCCTATATGCATAAGGCTAGGAAACCCAGGTAACCCATTTTACAGATGCAGAATGGAAACAAACATATGTGATTGTTCAGCCTGGAGAAATGGAGATTCTGGGGAGACTTCATAGCAGCCTTCCTGTACCTAAGAGAGATATAGAGGGACTTTTTACAAGGACTTACAGGGGGAGTGACTTCAAGCTGGCAGAGGGTAGGTTTAGATTAAATATTAGGAATAAATTATTTCTTGTGAGTGTGATGAAGCACTCAAACAGGTTCCCCAGAGAAGTGGTGAATGCCCCCTCTATGGCAGTTTCTAAAGACTTGGATGTGGCTAAAGGTTGGATGGGGCTTTGAGCAACCTGGTCTAGTGAAAGGTGTTCCTGCCCATGGTGGGGGCATTGGAACTAGAGGATCTTTAAGATCCCTTCCAACCCAAACCATGCTATGATTCTCTATATTAAGGTGATTCCTGCAATGTTATGTTTCAGTGTAGAGGAACAAGCAAAACTGCTGAAATGCACTGCTGAGAATTTGAAATGTTCCTGTATTTTGCCTGGGTCTGTATTGCTGCTCTTCCTAGACACGTTATTTACCTCAAAGGCAATATCCTCAAAACTACTTTGTTACAGCTGAACTGTTCAGTGATGTGTCACCTTTTAGTCTTCACAACCTTAGGGTAGGTATTCAGGGTCTTACAGTAATAGCTGCTTTACAAACTGCCGAAACGTTTACACAGGCTGGTTTTAAAACCCATGTCTAGCTTCAGGGTGTGTGACAAAATGAACAATTTTATTTGGCAATATCATACCACAAACTATTTGAAAAAATAAAGGATTGTATCCTAACCCCCTACCTTCTTAGAGACACAGGCAATTACTGTGCCTGCGGGAGAAATACCCCCTTCCAGTTAGAATTCATCACAGCCATCAACCATGTTCAGGAGCTGATGGCTTGTCTCACATACTAATGTGAGATGCCACTGATACTGGGGCATTTTCATCCACTCTCAATTATTATCTTGGATGGAAAAATTTAGATTGTTTATCCAGTATGTTGGAGACTAAATATGAAAGCATCAAGTTATGAAAGATTTTTGGTTGATTAGTACTCACAGAACAAGTCTGCTTCTGCTATTGAGGCACTCAGTCTTCAAAAGTCAAGCATGACGAGTGTTTTGAGATTATAATCATGGATAGCATCCTCACTGTGTGCTTGAATCCTGGATCCACCAAGACACCCTTGATGCCATCACAAGATCCACACAGTGCGAAGTAGGTGATCCCAGGGAGAGCACTTAGGTCTCCCTTACATCCTTTCCTTTCTAGCCAAACCCTGAACACCTGGGATAGGTGGCTTTTGATCCCTTTGCCCTTACTTCTTTTCACTCACTCTCTGCTCTGAATATTTTCTTCTTGCTTTCTGCTTACAGCAAGACTCAAGGCTAGAGTGGCTATTCAACACATCTGCCCCCTCCCTGATACCTGTGTGAGCTTATGAGGTAGATCAGAAGTGCCCTGGAGCTTTTAGGCCCTTGGCCTAAAGCCTGTACATTTTTGCCAGCTCTCAGAGTAGCTGAAGAGCAAGTGGTTGAGTGCTCCTCCAGTACACCAATTGCAAAAACACATCAGGAATAGAGCTGACAGTTCCTAACTCTGTCTGCACTCTCCCATTCCCTTATGGGTTTGTTTATTGTATTCAAGGGAAAAAGGATGGGAATTGATAGGAGCACATGAACTACCATGACTTCTATGTAAATTTAAAAAGTAACTGTTATCTCTAGTATGGCATAAAAAGACTCAAAAGTAGATTCATCTCTAACAGCTCTCTGTTGCTAAAGGGAAAGCAGAGACATCTAATATTGTTACTATGGAAGTTTAGTGTAATATCAAAAATATTGAGATTTGTAAAGCTAAAAGTGTTCTTTTTCACATTGTTTTACTTTCAAATCCTGCAGGATTATAAAAATTTCCCATGGGGACCTGTCCTCGGCAAATAAGATTTTCTATACTACCAGAACAATGAGCAAAAAACCCCTCAAACCAGCCTGAAAAAAGAAATGCTACTCATCTCATGAAGGAACATAGCACAGACACTCAATTTGGTGTTGTTAAGTTGTGCTATAAGGTGTGAGATGTCTGTACCAGGGGCTATTTGGGCAGAGTTCTTTGGCTGTACAAATCTGGGATTAATGAGGAGCAGCAGGGAGGTGACATTTTACCTCTGTGTGGTGCTGCTGAGATCAGTAACAGAACAACACATTCACTCTGGGTGGCCACTGATGTAACAACATCTCGAGAAACTGGAAAGCATACAGAAAATAGCTGCAAATGAACTAAAAGCACAGAAAAAAAGCTTTTTTTTTTTTTTTTTTCTCCCTTGACAGATTTAAAGTCTTCAGGCTGTTTCATTTAATTAAAAAATTGAAAAACAACAACTTCACTCTCATGGTGGTACTTATACTATGTCATGGAGAGCTCTTCAATCCAGTAGTGAAACACGATAATATGACTCAGCGGCTGAAATGATTCATAATTAGGAAAAGTCAAATAGGGAAATATGAATGATTTTTAATAATGATAAGGCTTTAACAACTGCCAACATTATCAGGTAAGATTCTGGATTTACCATTTTTTTTAGTGTTTTTCAGCTTATAGAGAGTATTCTCCTGTAAGTATGTCATTGAACTCATTTTAGGAATATCTTAGGTTACTCACCATCAGCCCCTCCCTGAAGTTAGCTCAGACTATAAGCACTTGACCTACACAACAGGGAATCTCCAGAAGAGTGCCGCTTCATGTCACCTCACACAAAGCAGAGGTAAACCCAGAACATCTTGGAATTTCTGCCAGTTGCACCACGCTGGGAGACGTCATCCCCAGAGCAGTGGGAATGTGAGCAGAGCCACACTTTTCACAGGGAGGCACCAGTTTGGAAACAGAGAGCTAGCAGAGATCAGCTGTTGGAACTCTGTATTGCGAAGGACAACTTTTTTCTTGGAGTCCACAATGCTGGAGTGTTAAGACAAATAAGGATTTCCTGGGTCTCTTTCTATGCAATAGTTCAGCACATTTTGTAGTCAGCTCTTCACGTTGTCCCCACGGTACAAAAGGTCTGCTCGGCTGCAGACGGCGAGTGTACTTAGAGCCTTTATTGTGGCTGCGGGATAATACCTCGTCTAGGTCCCCCTTCAGCCAAAGTTCGCAGGAGCCTGGAGCTGGCACAAGTGTGCTAAAATGCTGCCACCTTGTGCTGGTTTGGCAGCAAACCTGGGCTGAGCATTCCGCTAGTATCGCCCCCGGGATGGGTGCTGTGTCCCGGCGCAGCTGTGTCCCCAGGCAGGGCAGGGAGCAGCCGGGGACCTGCACAGCGCATCCATCCTCCGGCCGCACAGCTCTCCTGGCTGCAGAAACGGAGGGGCAGCCAGAAACCTCCCTCAATTTCAGCTTCCAGACTGAGCTTATCGACAGTTCAGGAAAGAAAGAAACTGATACAAACCAGAGAACTTGTAATGGAGTTAAAGAGATGCAACTCATTGCTGTAACTCTCCATTTTGGTGGCATTAATATCACAGATACTGAACAAATCTGCTGTTTTCATATTGGCAGGAACCTTCTGAGGTGCAGAATACACACACTTAGCCTAATCCACTGCTTTTGGTTTTTTAAGCAGAACAAAAACTAATTCCTAAGGATGTGCCTAAGTTTCAAGAGGGAACTCAGGGCTTCGCAGTGCAAGGATGATTTATCTGGTATTAGTCTTTAGAATTAGCACTCTCCACTAATATGTTTGTCCCATTTACCTTCAAAGCCTTTGTTTGTTTTTCCCAAAGCACTCTTATAACACCCTCTCTAAATTGTGCTTCATCGTGCTATGAGCTGCCTTTAATTCACTTTGAGTTCATAAACCAACCCATCCTATCACCCCCTTTAATGGTTGATCAATAGAAGTGCCAAGTTTCTCCCCTGTGTACCACTGTGCTCTGACACTCTCCTTATTTAAGCAGAAAATAGAAAAGTTTGCAATAACCTGGAGATATTTTTCTTAGTATCTGATCAGTAGATCAGACATAAATTAGCATTTAAAAGTTATGTATGTGAAATGTGAAGTACTATATTATGATGAGCTAAATGTTATTTCATCAGACAGTTATTCAGAAGGCTAAAGAGCTTGTTTCCTTTGAACCAAGAGGGAAATCGCTCATCAGGGGAGTGTTGCTGTCTAAGGCTTTGTAAGATTTAGATTTCAGTCATGAAAGTATAAATTCTTACAGTCACTGCTCTGGCTGTTGCCCCTTGGCACTGACACTGTTTTGACAGCAGAGCTTAAAGCTGGTTGGCAGTGTGTGAGTGTCTCTGGCACCTGCTCCTGGACGTTTTCTCCAGGTACAGATGAGGACTAAGCTGTAGAACTGCTGAGCATCTCCCGTGGAGCTGCTGGAGACTGCAAGAGCTGAGTACTGTCAAGTCAGATGGTAGAAAGATTGCTCAGTGAATCAAAGCAGATATTGCACCAGTTTATTCTGGTGAAACTTAATAAACCCTTTGCACAAAATACTTCAGTTTGAATCATCTGTAAGGTCACATTTTTCCCCCTTATTTCTTGCTCTTCAAAAATCTAACTAAGGAAAATACACACAGAAATAAACAAGCACAGAGATATCTCCTGATTTAAGTGGAGTAATGACATTATCATTTCTTTTCCTGTTTCATTTAGAGCTGATCAATTGAAACACAACTTATTTTCAGACAATTCTGCTAATGTTAGGTGGTATGACTATGTTGTTATTGATCCCTTGTTTTCAAAGCTGATTTTGCTAGAATTTGCAAATTGCAACACTAGTGTTTAGATAACCTTCTTTGGATATTGATAGTAAACTTGTGCATGAATAAGTATGCTAGGCTGGGTGTGAGAGAGATTGAGACAGCAAGGGGAACTGCAATGCTTATGGTTTACAGCTTAAAGTGCTGGGATGTTGGTCATAGCTGGGACCAGAGCATCTCTGGTCTTTTGTAATCTCCACCAGTGAGATTACAGAAGTGAATGTAATCCCTGAATGTACAGCAGGGAGGAGAAGAGAGCAGGGTACTTTTCACTAATAAGAGAAAGCAGAGGGAGAACATAAAGCTACACTGAATTTTTAGTCTCTTTGTTCCTCCTTTCCCCTGCAGAGGGGCTTGTGACAAAAGAGACCCTACAGTGGTGTATTTGGCTGCCTCCTCCGCTTGATTTGTAGGGAAAGGCAATCTTTAAGTAGCTCTTGTTGCTCTTGCCTACTCCTTGCCATTTGCTTCACTTGCAGCCTCTCCATTCATGCTCAGCTCCCAGATTCCACTGAAAGCCACCAAAAACTGAACTTTTCCAGACTAATTCCTTTAGGTGTACAGTGAACTCCTGAACATTGGCACCCATTTCTGAGATTCCTTTCCTTCCCTTTGCTTGCCAGGCATTGTTATGTTCATTTTACTATGAGCCTTATGGCTCCTGGTGATTTCTACACAGCCTGGTTTCTGAAATTATGAGTAGGGGATTTCTACATAGCCGCTCACACATAGGGATCAAGTAGGCATCTGCCCTGCCATCCAGAGACCTTTGCAGCTATAACAAAGTTCAGGTACCCCAGGTGTATGAGATTGACTGGAAAGCTATGACAGCTAAACATCTTGAGGCGAGGAAAGCTGTGTCTTCTCCTGATTTTAAAACATTTATGGTTTTATACTTTTTGTTTGTTTGTTTACTCCATCTGCACAGGCTAAATGTGGACACTTCAGTCTTAGCATTTAATAAAAAGAGAAAGGGCTTTGAAACAGCACAAATACAAGGAGGGCTAACAACCCTGAGCTCCCTGGCCCCTTTGATCAGGGTGTGGAAAGTAGCCAACAGTCAGTTTTCCACTAACAGTGATTTACTTATCTCCATAAATACATCAGTAGGTGTCCAGGAGCCTATATGGAAATTGACTATTTATCCCTCTGAGTGCGTGAGGTGAAGCTCTTAGTCCCAGGCTTTTGGTCAGACATTCAGGACATTTCTCAGGATGTCAGTTGCCTGTGTCTCATATCTGTGATGCTGCAACAAGAAAGGTGAGATAAGCCAGGCAGAACACAAGGACATTGTCTGATTCTTCATGCTATCTGGGTTTACTTAGTGCAAGTGTTATATGAGTCATAATTCATTTTTCATATGCTGAAGGGAAGTCCTGAGCTATGGACAAGAAGTCAAGGAGTAGAAAATAAAAATAAAAATTCTAGTTTTTGGTTACAGGTATCTCTGGAAGGTGTAGATGTGGCTTCTAAAATATGATAGTGTTGAAATACTTTGTGTGAAGAGTATTTATGAGCACAAAACTGCAACTGGTTACAGGTTGAACAACTGGTTCATCAAACCTATGTAAAGAAAAAAATATACTAGTCATTGTTTTATTTTCTGTTTGCTGAATAGAACTCCAGTTCAATATATTTTTTTTTCAATTGTCAAAAGGCTATTTATTCTCATTGCAGTGGAATAAGATATAAATAGGGAACCAGATAAATGATTTAAAATACAGAGGCTAGAAAAGTTTTGGTAAAGTTTTGGAAAGTGTGTGTTAACTTTCACTTTGCTGACATAATTATTCCTTCTACAAAAATTTATCTTTCTTGTTTTCTAAATACTAAACTTAGAAATTATAAAAAATTAGCAAGCTTCAGTACTAGGAACTGTACCAAGACTGTTCTTCCCTGCTAATGCATTTAAGATGTGTTATAAATACGTCCATTATTTTTAACAGAGCAAGTTGCTGTCTTGAATTAGAAAAGGAAATGAACACAGCATTTGACTGGGGAGAGAAAGAGGCTTAAACACAGGAGATCATCCAAGGTGTTGAAAGGAGGCAGCTGACAAAGTAGTGCATCCCTTACGTCTTCTCCTAAGCTTCTCTTGCCTTTCTCAGAGAATTCATACGATTGAGTGAAACTGTGTTTGATCCCAAGCCATCACCCCTCAGCCCTGCCTGGGAACAAACACAGCACTGCTCCTTGTATTCAGCAAGACCCTGCAGGTAAGTATGTTTAGCAAGAGATGCTGAGGCAGGGGAAGGGATGTCCTGGGGCACTCATGGCTTCATAAGGACTATCAGATCAATCTGTACCAGATTCACCAGAATGACAGCTGTTCTCTAAGTGGCCCTGAAGATTGGTGGCACCAGCACATGGAGAGGCTCTGTGTGCCTCATTGGGAAAGGGCTCCTAGGTATTTCTGAGTGACAGAGCACAGCTCAGGCAGAGCAGAGCTGGCTAGGTTCAGTCACTTGGAGCAGAAGCATCTTGAAGAGGAAGCCTTTCTGCAAGTGCATAGATATAAAATGCAATAAATTAGCACAGACACTCAAATATACTGAAAAAGCAACTTCATTTCAGCTCTGATCCTGAACTTCATCTTATTGACTGACTTATTTTTGTCTACTACTTTGCACAACGTTTTTTCTCTTCATCATGTGCTTTCAGGATCTGAGGTGCAGTGTTTCATGAATTAGGAATTCCTGTTGTTCATGTACCCATACCCTTTGGTTTTTTTAGATTCTTTCTCAAGCACTTTATGCAGTGCTTTACCATCATTTGTGTTGCCCTTTCTCTCCTTCTGATAATATTTTTTAAAATTACTGTCATATATGCACGCAATAGAGGAAGGTACAGTCCTACTGAAGTTATGTTGAGGAGTGAGCCATAATGAATTCTGGAGTCACAGTGTTGTTTTATTTTGTCGATTAAAGCCTTGTATGTGCCCAAAAACAATGATGATGATTGTGGATGTCACATACTAATAGTGCAAAAGCATTTAAATTGAGTGATATGTGTGCTGCTGAACTTTGTGGATGTAGCAGGTAGGTTTCTCAGAAAACTTACAAAACACTCAGAAAAGAGGCAGAAGAGTTGCAACAATTTTTCCAGCTGTTTCCTTTGATGAAAGAAGATCATCACTCTGTCTCCATGACCTTGTCTCTGCAGCTGCACTGTTTTTTAATGCTTCAGTTTTCCTAATCATTGGAATTGTTCTCTCTACTGTGTATGATGCATTTAGAGTACTTGGCAAGACTTCACAAAAGCGACTAATCATTACTAATTTGGGGATGTTAAACACAAAGGAAACAAACCTGGATGGTAGCATGAATTTGATATATCCAGTCAAACATGATCTAAATTAACAATTACAAAATAAAATTTAAACCCTCAAGAAGCTGAGGACAAAAATTTAACTTGCCTTAAAATTGCTAATGTCTAGAGGAATGCATATTCAGCACTTCATATGTAATTGCATTTAATGTCCTTTTGGTCAAGTATGATGTTTTCTTTACAAAATATCCAAAAGAAGTTTCCAGCCTTTTTTTTTTTTTAAAGCTGCCTAAAATGCCTCATTGCCCCTTCCCTGGTGTGAGATATCTTTACTATCCAGGTGCTAGTTAATTCTCAGGGACAATATGATATGAAATTTCCTGGGACTGTGGTGTGCTGTTGCACTTTGGAAGGCACATAGTACCCAACTGGTCTTAAAAGGAAAGAAATAGGTTTGCATAGTTTTGCATAATTTGCATAGTTCGCATAGTTTGCATAGTTCAGGTATTTTTGAGGAAGTTGCTTTTCTCTGAAATTGTTGAT